>QLPL01000017.1:39099-310854 GCA_003314315.1 Annulohypoxylon stygium
GGGGGGGAGCTGGGTAGAATTAGGTAGGTGGTAGCTGGGATTAGGTTCGCCGATTAGGCACCCGAAAAACCGCGGGCACGACGCATCGATCGCGATGCGTGGGCGCGCCAGGCTAAGGATTTTAGGTTCGGCACGCTCGTGCCACGGCAGCTCGTGCGATGGCGGCTTCGGGACGGGCAAGGTGGGTAGCCATGGATGCTTAAACCTTGGGCCTTCCCGCCTGGTGCGGGAGTCCGGGCTGGGTCACGGCATGTTGCTGCTGCTGCCTGCTACGTTGGACAGCGCATGCGTAGATACCTACCTACTCCTAGAAGATAGGTACAGTAGGCGTGTAACGTAGCGCAGCCCGCGGGACGTGACTTTCAAATACGAACTGTGGCTTGGGCATCCGCCTTGAGCTTGTCTCTCTTGGCCAGCATCTGTGACATCATGAAATGGCTCACGTCTTCGTCCTGCCAGTAGGCCATGTGCGAGGCGATGGTGTTGATTGGGTTGAAGTCGAGTGCGCTCCTGAATGGTATGTTAGCTCTTTTGTTTTCCTCGGGGTTATCCGCAGAGGGGAAAGGAATTGTTGACTTACTCTTGAATGCTGTAATCCACCCTGCCGTTCCGATTTAGCGCCATCACCTTTGCTTCCTCCCTCTTTAACTTCTGCGCCTTTAACTCCTCCGCAGCCCACGCCTCACCAAGTTCCTTGCCCTCCTCTGCCCGACTAGCGCTATTCTTATGGTCCTCCACACGCTTCTTCTGGAAGCGTGAGTATAGGGTCTCTAGGTCGTCATCGATCAGAGTCCCGGAATTGCCGTCTGAGCCACTTGACGAGTTCTGGCGTGCCAGCGCTTTCTTCCTCGCGTCTGTCTTCTCAGACTGCGCGTTGATATCGATCACGCCACCTCCCACAATATTCGTGCCAGCTCCCGGGGTTAAGGGGTGTGAAGGGTTATTGTTAGCGTTGAAGTTCGCAACGTCCTGGTTGGTAAGCCCGAGGCTGCGGTTGAGAATATTGCTAGCGATGCCGGCGCTAAAGCTGGACCACAACCCACTGACGCTCTGGCCCACTTTGACGCCGAGACCCGAAAGTCCTTGCGGTGCTACGGCTCCAAATATGCCCTTCTTTGTATATGGCAGCACCTGAGGTTTGAGAGATGACATTGCTGGCGAAATAAGCGGCTCCAGACGGTACGAGATCGGATCGGACGGATGGAAAATGTTAAATAACTGTCCCACCTTGGGAGACGATACCGAAAATGGTAGGCCAGTGATGGCTGAAAGGCGTTGGTCGGTATTGACGGTCGAGGAGAGAAATGGATCATCTACATATTCTGTATTGAGGGGACTTTCGGATGGCGCCGCATTGGGGTCGCTCCGAGCTCCGATTGTCCGTCCTTTGAGCATTTGGAAGAGGCCAATTGGCGAACCTAGGCAATATAGATTCTCAACGTCGAAGTCGAAGGTAAGCTCTCGAGGGTCTCTAGAAGGTTCATGTCGTTCTTGGGAAGTGAAAAAACGTAGCGGGCTCCGTAGAGCTGTCTCCGTGGGTTTTGGCCTTGCTTTCTGCCTACATAAGATGTCGAACATAATTGCAGAGCCTAATGAATGCGCGACGATGTGAACTTTACCCTTGAACTCAGGGTTGCGCTCTAAAAATAGTTTATAGATCCTGTTGGACTCTTTTGAAACGATCTCTGCAATTTGCTCTCGGTAGGCACTTTGGTAAAGAAGGACATCTAGCGCAAGGTCCGAGATGAGTGAGCGAGCGAATGCTACACCTTCGATAGTGATATCCTCTAAGGAAGGGTCTGGATGGTTATTAGTTAATAGTTTACATTTTTAAAGATCTGGAACGAGATACTCACACTCGTCTTCATCATCTGCAACGTCCCCTAAATCGGTCTCACCCTTCTTTTTTCGTTTGGGGAAGTCTAGCAGATGTCTCCAGCAGACCGGTAAAACCTGGATTTTACAATTACCCGGATCGTTTTCACCTTCGCCATTGAGAGTCTTCAAATCAGCAGAATGTGTATATACTGCTTTGATGGTCTTTCGTAATAGGTTGACGTCATGCACAAAATTGACGCTCTCCATTCTGTAAATGTTGGTTAGCATTTTATGATCCCTGCCTACCATACGAAGTAGCTCTGTGAGACTTACCGTAGTCCTAACAGTTGGCCAATACCATGAGTAACTAGGACGAGATGTTCGATATCACGCCCTTGCGTCTCTCCATCCTGGTCATTGTAGTCGTCTTGAATTTCTTGCTCTTCACGCTTTCTGATCTGCTCTTCTTGTTTCTTCGGATCATCTGAGGTCTCTACGAAAGACGCGAACTGCCGCTTTAAACGGTTTCCTCGGCGTTCGACTTCTGTCGCGGTCTCATCGTCTTCTTCGTTCCGGTCTATTGTGTTATCCGATCGCGTGCTAGGAGGAGCAGATCTTCTTTTGAGAGCCTTCTCTTGTTTCTCGTCTAATTTCTCTGGAGGTAAAGTAGCTGTGGTGGGTGTAGGTGGCCTCTTTCCATCCTTCCCGTCTTTCGCGTCCTTGCTATCCTTCGATTTTCCAGGTTCTGAGTAGCCGCGCACGAGTTTTACGCCGTTCATATATCCACCACCGGCGAATCTTTGATATACCGTCGACGTCACCCAGGAGAAGACGCTCTCCGAAGATAACCATGCCGTATTCGAATCCTGGTATGTAGCTATACTGTTCATATAGGTGCCGAAGAGTCGATAGGTTTGTGGTTGGTGAGGTGTCGTAGGTTGGGTGGCTTGGGGTTTGAGTGAACTGTCAGTCTGTGACTTAGCGGCCGCCTTGAGATTTTCTGAAGATGCTTTTGGTGTTATGTCATGCATCCCAGAATTACTGCGGATCCTGGGCGAGGGGTATGTCCAAGGTTTGATTTTTAAATATCCCTCCTCCAGCTGAGCCGCAAGGTTCTCTTCACAAGGCCGCAAGGTGGACCCTTCTTGGTAGAACCAACTACCGCGACGGATCTCATATATCGGACCTAGCCAGTAGACTGGCGCCAATTCACGCTCTTCTATGTCGACATCGAATAAGAAATCTTCATTGACCGGGACTCGTATACCGCTTCGTGTGCTGCCATCGTCGTTATCAATTGGATTTGCATTGGTTTTGTCCTCTGACGACACCGCCCTTCTCCGCCGCGATCTGGAGCGTATTGATCCATTTCCTGCACATCTATCTCGTTCATCTTCCTCTAAGAGCTTCTGATACGCATTTTCGATCGATCTCGAATCGTTCTTGGAGAAGGCAACAAATTTTTTAGGCGGCGGTTGTTTGGCAGTGTCGTCTTCCTTTTTCGTTTTTAGGAAATTGGGCTTCCGTTTAGGAATCTAATATTATGAAGTCAGAAGGCCAAACTTATACTATGTCTACATAGTAGACAAAGACTGCTAGAATTTACTCACATCGACAGCATGGAACCACATCACATTCAGCGGCGGACATTCTGGAGGATATTTCTTAAAACTCTGGCCATATAAGGTATTCGTGCTATGGTCGTCGGCTTTTTTGGCAGCGGTGGGAGGAACCGCAGTGGTTATTGGCTTGGGCTTAGAAGCGGTGTCTTTCGGAGTGGGCGTGGTACTACGGCTAATGTTCCACGGATTAATGGAATCGACGGCGGATGCCAAATACGACTTCTCTACTTTCTTCGTCTCTTTCTTCTCGTTGGTTGCGGCGGAATCGCCGTTCCCTTGAGGCATCCTAATCAACTGGCCAAGGGCCCATCCGAGAAAGCCTCTTCTAGAAACGTCCGAGAATTGATTTGTGACAGCTGACCGAGGTAGTAAACGGGCAGCTCTGCGGTTTCGCGAGACATAAATCAGCGAATTCGCCAACTTGGTAAGCTAAGGAGGGGAGTAGGTTGATGGCTAGAGCTTTGGGATTCGAGTTTAAGGAGGAAGAAAGGCGATAGATATCCTATTGTATTATTAGGATCGATCGTCTGCGCCGCTTGACTATTGTCGGATAGACAATTGTAAACTCGATCGAGAGGATGACAGCTCAGCAAGAGGACGATTAACTGGAAATTATTATAAATATGGCTATGTATATGAATATGAATATGGATACGAATATGTAAACATAGATATGAACGTAGATATGAACGTAGATACGTATATGATGCAAAGATACAAAATCCGCAAAGGTTGGAAGTATTATCCAAACTTTGTTTATAAAATAAAAGGAGAGTAGAAGTGCATGACGTTTGGATTGTTCGGTATTACATGCAGGAACTTACACGGAAGCGATGGAAATTTGGAGGTCCCTAAAGGTTCCAATATTGTAGGCTATCACATGGTAACATTAAAGCTGTTCACTGGATCAATTTATTGTCTTTGGATCCACGGGTGCCTTCCAAGTCAGCCTTAAATTGCTACGCAGCTCTGGAGCCTATGACGACCACATAGACCGCCTAGACCGCCTAGCATAAACGCTAATACTAGGAGTAGGTATCATAAGCTGCATAGGCTGCAGTGCATAAAAAAAGACACTCTACCCCAATTACTGTGGGCACTGTTCGAATCGTTGCCCCTCCTTAGCTAAGCCCTTCCGTACAGCTGCCCGAGGTCCCCTACTTAGCCACAATCTTTTACAGACAGCCCACCTGCACCTGGCCTTATCGCCTTATCAGCTCTAGGTTGATCTGGATAAGCTTTAAGGTTCGAGGTTGTTTAGTGCGTTGGATGGTGGGGTACGAGTTCCAATTAGTATGACTCTAACTCCGTCTTAGGTAGCTCAAGTTTTACAGAGGCTAAAAATTTCCAAAACTTCGCGAAAGCTTCTAATTCATCCCAACCAATCCTATTTTTCAATTCGTCTATCAACCAACATTTGTGTTGATATTCACGGCGGGTGATGAAGCGCCTATCACTACCATTACTGGGTTCGCGCAACGAATTACCCATTTACAGTTGACCTCTAAACCCTTGCGACGACGTTGCGACTTCAGACTTGCGACCGAGCATTTTATATTTTACCAGGCAAAGGGCAAGATAGAAATCGAGAAGGATGGCTACCACCACTACTGCCACCACCACCACCACCGGTGCGTCCATGCTGGTTAAGCACCAGGTAGTGGACAATCTACCGAAGAAGTTCAAGCAAATCAAATTCGGTATTCAATCAAATCAAGATATCGTCAACCAAGCAGTCTTAGAAGTTTCCGACAGAACTATGTACGATGTTGGCAGGGGCAGAGAACCGATTCAAAACGGACCACTAGACAAGCGTTTAGTAAGTGAATTATACCTTATAGTGAATCTACCAAGCAAAACTTCTAACACGGCTATTTGTAGGGAACCTCTAGCAAGACTGGCATCTGCTCGACATGTGGCTTGCGACTACAGGATTGTACTGGCCATTTTGGTCATGTCCGATTACCGCTACCTGCCTTCCACATCGGCTACATCAAGTTCACCATCACTATCCTACAGAACATATGCAAAGACTGCTCGCGAATCCTGTTGACCGAAGCGGAACAGCGAATGTACCTCAAAGAGCTGAGACGACCGTTCATCGACAATATGCGAAGGGTTGCCATCTGCAAGAAGATCAACGAGCAGTGCCGGAAGACTAAAAACTGTCACTACTGCGGGGCAGTCAATGGCCAAATCAGGAAGGTTGGCGCTCTTAAGCTTGTCCATGATAAATTTATTGCTTTCAACAAGTCGACCTCGCAAAAGAAACAGCCTCCAGCTAGTAAGATTGAATTCGACAACTCCTTTTTGGAGGCTAAAAAGCACGTCCACGATCTTGATAAACATATGAGAAAGGCATTTGAAGATCTAAATCCCTTGAGGGTTCTGAATCTATTCAAGCAAATCAATCCTACGGATTGTGAGTTACTTGGCCTTGATCCCTCAGAGGGACGACCTGAGATGTTCCTATGGCAGTACCTGCCTGCCCCCCCAGTATGCATTCGACCTTCAGTCGCTCAAGAGGGTGCGAGCAACGAGGATGATCTGACGGCCCGACTTAGTGACATAGTATGGGCTTGTGGCCTTATCCGCTCTGCGCTAGAAAAGGGTACACAGCTTCAAACCATTATGGAACAGTGGGAATATCTGCAATTGCAGATTGCTCTCTACGTAAACAGTGATGTTCCCGGTCTTCAGAATAGCGGTGCGAGGACATCGAGAGGTGTCTGTCAGCGCTTAAAAGGCAAACAAGGGAGATTCCGTGGTAATCTTTCTGGAAAACGTGTCGACTTTTCCGGCCGAACCGTCATCTCTCCGGACCCTAATTTGGCCATCAATGAGGTTGCTGTGCCGGAACTCGTCGCGAAGAACCTCACATATCCCGAAAGAGTGCACCGTAAAAATATCGACAAGCTGAAGCAATGTATCTTGAACGGCCCTTATGTACACCCAGGGGCTCAAGCAATTCTGAAGCAAGACGGCGATCAGTCGTTCAAGATCTCTCTGAGGTTTGCTGATAAAGAAACAACCGCTAGGGATTTGCGGGAAGGGGACATTGTCGAGCGTCACCTCGAGGACGGCGACATCGTCCTTTTTAATCGTCAGCCATCGCTCCACAAGCTCAGTATCATGAGCCATTTCGCTAAAATTCGACCGTGGAGGACATTCCGTTTGAACGAGTGTGCTTGCGGGCCTTACAATGCAGATTTCGACGGAGACGAGATGAATCTTCACGTGCCCCAAACTGAAGAGGCTCGTGCTGAGGCCATGACTCTCATGGGGGTCAAGAACAATCTCACAACACCAAAGAATGGAGAACCGATCATCGCGGCAACGCAAGATTTCATTACAGCAGCTTATCTTTTAAGTAGCAAAGACAATTTCTTTGACCGGAAAACTTTCACCTACATCATCATGCAAATGATGGACGGTAATACCCACGTTGACCTACCACCTCCTGCTATCCTCGCCCCCAAACGACTCTGGACAGGCAAACAGATTTTCAATTTGCTTATGAGACCGAATAAAGCATCGCCGATTAAGGTCAATCTTGATTCTAAATGCAAGGGTTACGTTGAACCTCCTAAGCCTCTTCCAGGCCAGAGGAAAAGAGCACCAGACATGTGCCCGAACGATTCATGGCTTGTTGTGAGAAATTCCGAAGTCATGTGCGGCATAATGGACAAAAATACGGTGGGCTCTGGAAAGAAGGATTCCATATTCTACGTAATACTCAGAGATTTCGGCCCTGATGAGGCTGTAACGGCAATGAATCGACTTGCCAAACTGTGCGCGAGAGTATTGACGAATCGCGGTTTTTCGATAGGCATTGGTGATGTCTTCCCATCTGCTTCTCTCACTGAAAGGAAGCAGCAACTTGTGGCAGAGGCATACAAAAAGTCAGACACTCTAATTGAACAGTTTAACTCTAACAAGCTAGAGAAAGCTGCTGGGTGTACAATGGAAGAGACTTTGGAAAACAAAATTTCCGGAACCCTCAGCAAAGTCAGACAGGAAGCCGGAGAGTATTGTATCGAGACTCTCAGTAGGAACAATGCGCCTTGGGTCATGGCCTCATCTGGTTCCAAGGGATCTAACATCAACGTCGCCCAGATGGTTGCTGTTGTCGGGCAGCAAATTATCGGAGGATCGCGTGTGGCTGATGGTTTCCAAGACCGGACTCTTCCACATTTCCACAAGAATACTCGCCAAGCCCCCGCGAAGGGTTTCGTGCGGAATAGCTTCTACACTGGTTTACTCCCGACCGAATTTCTATTCCACGCCATCTCTGGAAGAGAAGGTCTTGTCGATACAGCTGTTAAAACTGCGGAAACTGGATACATGTCCCGTCGTTTAATGAAATCACTCGAGGACCTCTCAACCCAATACGATGATACTGTTAGAACATCCGGCGGAAGTGTAGTGCAATTTCAATTCGGCGCCGATAGGCTGGATCCCGTGGACATGGAAGGCGAAGCCGTGCCAGTCAATTTTAAGAGGACATGGTCTCATGCCGAAAATATCACCTGGAATAACTCAGAAAAAGCATTGCTACCCTTTGAGATTACGGAGCTTTGTGAATCGATTCTTCGAAAAGAGCGCGATCGCTACCAAAGACGAGGCTTGGTACACGGAGAGCTTCTAGATTACAGGATTGACGAAGAAGATCAAGAAGAATTGATTGATGAGCACGAGGGTGCCCGAAGGTTCCTCGACAATGTCTCCGAATACATGAAGGTATTAGCAAATAATTTAGCCAATTTTCGGGCTTCTGCAGGCCTTGACCCGCTTCTGAAAAAGCCTACCGGGTCTCTAGCCGCAATCTACAAGAAAGAAAAGGGAACACCCTCGAGGTTCGCGTCGGAGAGAGTTGCGAAAGTCTCTGAACGAACTGCCCGAAAGTTCATCGCGTTATGCCTAGAGAAATACTCAAAAGCTCGAGTAGAACCCGGTCACGCGGTCGGAGCGGTCGGAGCACAGTCAATCGGCGAACCTGGAACGCAAATGACACTGAAAACCTTCCACTTTGCTGGTGTTGCCGGAATGAGCATTACCCAAGGTGTACCACGTATTAAGGAAATCATCAACGCCTCTAAATTAATTAGCACTCCTGTCATCTCGTGTCCTCTCCTAAACAAGGAGGATATAAAAGCTGCACACATTGTAAGAGCTAGAATTGAAAAGACGCACATCCAGGACGTTCTTCGATATATGGATGATGAATTCAAGGCTGATAGAGCGTTCATTACTTTGCACATCAACACTGAAACTCTGGAAGGAATGCATCTCAATATAAGCCTCGATAACATCGCCGATATTATTTCAAAGCAGAAGAAGCTAAAGATACAGAGAATCAATATTTCCGTCTTCGAGCAGGACGCAACTATCGAAGTTACTGTACCGCCCCCAGATGCGGATTCTTCGGCAGCCAAACGAGCACCTAGAAGCAAGGCGGCCATTGCAGAAGCTATGGCAGACATAATGGTGAAAGTGGGCCAGATCAAGCGTGCATTGCCGCTAATTCCAATCTCGGGCTACCAAGATGCGACTCGTGCAATCATTCAAACAGGAAAAGATAAAGATGATAAAACTAAAACAATATACACCGTCTTGGTTGAGGGTTACGGCCTGCAGCAATGTATGAACACCGAAGGCGTCGACGGCGAACATGCCACCACGAATAGCGTTTTGGAGTGTCGTGATATCCTCGGCATAGAAGCGGCGCGGGCGACGATCGCTAAGGAAATATCCCTCGTCATGAACGACATGGGCATCGATCCACGACACATGAATCTACTAGCCGACGTGATGACATTCAAGGGCGAGATCCTAGGCATCACGCGATTCGGGCTATCGAAGATGCGGGATAGCGTGCTACAGCTGGCGTCGTTCGAAAAGACGGCAGATCACCTGTTCGACGCGGCGGCGGGGATGAAGTCGGACCGCATCGAGGGCGTCAGCGAGAAGATCATCATGGGTCAGACTATGACGGTTGGTACCGGCGCCTTCCAGATGGTTCGTTACTTGGGCCACCAGGACAAGCACTTCACGCAGCTGCCGACTGTGTTCGAGAGCGCGTGGGCGGAGGAGCACGAGTGGTCTCACAAGGGGAAACGCAGATGAGACGAGTAATTGAGCATCGCATGGGTTAGGAGTTAAAATTAGCATGGGCTAGGCATGGGAAAATGGTGGTCATATTGAACTTTTGCTTCATTTCTGCAGGTCGGTTCACTCGCATCATAGGACTCCTTGGTCTCCTTAATATCTAAGAGACGAGTTTACGATTATGATTTCACTTACTATGAGGCCGTCTTGAATGTGAATCTACGTGGTGGCCCTTTGAGGTCAAATTGGAACCTCTCCTTGACCTTCCTCCCTCTCACTACTGAGTAGAAGCTAACCTATGTACCTATCCAAGACTTCCAGGATTGTTGTTCATACACTGCATAATGTGTAAGGGGTCAATTGCGATCACGGGACGATCGAGGACATATTCTCGTTAGTTAACAGAGGCTGCCCCCTAAACTCGGCAATTCTCTGAGCGACTAAATAGGAAGAGCCATGCTATCCGTTAAACAACCTGTAGTGTAGCCTTCAGCTACGAGTTGAGACCCGATAGGTCGTTTGGGTATGGCTATCATGGGTTAGTCTCGTACTCCTCATGATCTTGTATCTCCCCCACAGGTTCCATGAATCCTGACAAGTTCCCAAGCCGAGATGTACTGCTAATGAGTTCTAGCCAAGTATCACTTCGGTAGATAGCCGTTTGGGAAAGCTTGTCGCCCTGAGTTCGCCGAGCTAACCGTAGGCGCGCCAATAGATAGAGATAGCTGGATTGCCAGATGAGGTTTTGAGATGCTGTGGCTTCGGTAGATTGAATGACATATCGGTTGGAATTGACCTTCGTCGGTGTTGGGATGCTAAAGTCGTCATAGGCGTACCTAGCAGCGGGCCGAATCAACCGTTGGTGTCCCCACACAATCATTCGATTACGCTCGCTTCGCTCCACGTTGTGATGTCTTCATGCATTTCGTAGCAGTCGAGTCTGATCTAGGCTCATCCGTTTTCAACGAGGCTGGCTGCGGCAGAGAATGATCCGTATTCCTAGTTCCATGCGTGACAGATGCAGCAATTCGGCATAACTGGTGGTCAGACGGTACCTGCGATTCGTTGAAAGTTGCCCCCAAGATCTTGTTTATCCTTCACTTGTTACCATTATAGATCCGATCTATTGTATATCTACCTACCTACCTACAGACAACTCGCGACGGTGTTATCGATGTAAGCTGATGTATAGTAGGATGGACCTTTCGTTGGTGCATGCTCTGGTTTGCCACTTCCCACCGGTTCCTACATACTGAGGCATATCCGATGAGACCATGAGGAATCTTGAAATCGTAGTTATCTTCGAATTATCTTTCTCGAGCGGCTCTCGGCAAGGTACTGTTTCGACCGGCGTGGATCCTCTCAACAGGTCGACCAATCATCACATCCTCTAACTCTTTCCCTCTTACTGAACACGCCGTATGGCTCACCTAACCGAACAGCACGGTCCTCGATGTTGGAGTTTCGTAGCAGTTGGTCGTCTCTTCCTTCCTAATGGCCATTCTTCTCTCCAGATGCGGTACCACCCTTTCTCGGATTCATATCCCTTTTCGATCTATTCAGCGCCATCTTGCTATCCTCAGCTCTTAATTAGTCACGATACCGTTACTTCAAGCTTCTGTAACCGATTTCCCCGGTGTCGTCTTGCATTTCCCTTCTCGCGGAGTTCGGAATGGTACCTGGAAGGTAGTGGTGTGCGGCTCTCGCTTATGCCGCATATATTATCGAAACCTCCCCGACATGTCTTAATGTTTTCGTATGGCTTGAGCTATCACGATAATGGGCATAAAGGGAGACATGACAGATAGGACGCGGATCTCTAGATATATACGAAAGGCTCGTTCAAGAGGGGTGATGACTTATTCCCGTTATATGATAGCTCGTAAACTAGTTGGACAGAAACGGGCGGCTATGTCGCTTTCCGCAGCCATATGTGAAAGTTTTACACTGCAGACCGCAAGAAACAGAAGCACATATCCTCATAGAAAGTGTCTCGGTACCGACAATCAGGTATTTGAGAGCCTGCCGCCCCTTGAACAAGGCATGATTTTCCCCCTGTTGCGTACTCCGGCTTGCGTCCACCGGCATCTCTGATGCAGAAATCTTGCATGCCGACATCCCATACGTCAACGGCGTATATACTTTCCCAGAATGATGATACATTAAGTCTATATACTATTCCCGACGGGCCGGGAGGGCTGCGAGCCCCGGTGGAACTATCCCGTCCATACAACATCATCCCCTTTAAAACTCGTATAGAAGATACCTACTACTTATGTATACCACAGAAATATAACTGGCTTGGGATATGTGATGTTTACGCGTATGTCTGATAGACGCTGAAGTGTGTTGTCGTGCACAACATATGCTGATGTTTCAACCTGCCACATGCACGCATACTCATAGGTTGTGACTGGTCAACAATCGAAACTGGCCTGGCCATTAATAAGCTTCATATCGAATCCAAGGACGTGGGGTTTTATCCTTATTGCTATTTTGATTAATTTAGATCTAGCTGTCGGCGAAGACGATGGCTATCCGAGTATATGTTATGTTAGTTAGTCCTGGATATCGCCGACCCAAGTTTGCAGAATTCCTTACATAATTACACGTTTAAATTCACCAAAAAGGGCGTAGATGACAGTGAATAATCACCCCTCTAGACTAGCACTTAATTCTGCAATTCATGTCACAGCCCTACAGAGCTCTCGGGACCGACGTCAGCTCACGTACTCGTATCTAGAACCGGATTGCTCTGACTCAGAACCATAAGTTAGGCACTTCAACATTTAGGCTACAATTCCCGCCCGTAGATTATATGGTGCTTATGTGAGGAGTCTTGTCCCTGAAACTGGGGGTGGTAGTTGGCCATTTTTGCGTGCTATGATAGCCAAGCATGGGATGACAGATGAAATCGGGACGCCACACTCGGTGATACGTAAGCTTGGCTGCCCTTCTAACGGCGCCACGCAAGGGCGTCAGTAATAAAGCTCCTTTAGTGGTCGAAGAATACGTCACACCGCTCAGTCCGTAAGTATGTGCTCTTCGATAGCCAACGCCATCGATTTTCTGGTCGGTGAATCGGTCACTAATGACCACCGAGGTCTACATGGTCTTATGTCAGTTGCTAATAGATGTAACTACATTCTATTCGACGTTTATACTCTAGCCTACGGACTTTGATTGGATATTCGCGTATGTGACTATCGTATAAGGGTTGGCGGTTACAACGTGATGTCGATATCGGCGACATAATCCCGCAACCCGGTAACGACATTTCGCTTACAGTTTTCGCAAACACCGAATAGGGTGGTTAACTAACGTCGTTTATGACTTGAGTCATTTAGATCAGTCGATAACTTCAACGAAAACAGGTATCGGAGCCGAAGAGTGCAGCCAACTCCCATAGAAATCCGTATTGGAATCTATTATGACAGAGTCTTTGGGGAAGATTGCTTCCGTTCTATCCGAGAGCGCTGACGCCGGTCGTAAGTTTCCTTTACCACCTGTTCCCTCCAATGCCAATGTCGTCGATGGCCAGTGAAAGGTGCCAAAGGGACATAGATTGGCAGATAGTGTTTCTGATTCACGCATGTTATCTCAATATTTGGTAAGTTGTCGACAGATGATACTGAAACGAAATGTCTCCTTATGAAACATTTTAATGCTTCTCCGGGCGGTCCTCGGTATTGACTCTAAGCTTCTAGAAAAGATTGGGGGTCCGAGATGGGACCATCCGTCTTAGCCGGAGGCCGGGAATGGCAACAGAGACCACCGAGAGGGACAAGTGTGCCGATCTCTTTGATTACGTGTCGATGACTCGGGAACGAAGAGTGGTTGTGTTCATAGATAAAGAAGCTGCACTGAAACGGGCATATCTTGAAACGTCAAACACCTATATCCCGAAGGATCTCCCTCCTGCACCACCTTGACAGTAGGATCTCAACATCCTTGAGGCGATCATGAGCTTCCAGCTCTAGCCACCACGCTCCAACTAAGCTGTTTATGGAATCCTATTGCACCATGACCACCATCAAAGGCGACCTTGGCAATCTTTTCTCAGCCCTGCAGATCATCTCAAGTAGATGGGGTGCAGCTCTGTTCGCCTTGCGCAGCATCGGCCGAGACGAACTCCACCGAGCGGAATCCTAGGACCAATCGAACGACCGAACCGAAAATAGAAGCATGGGTAGACGGGTAGTATTCTGATTGCCGATATCTCGCAAAGCTCGTCCTGGGGTCTAGATCAATGTGACCATACGCGAATCTGCGCCAACGTCCAACCAATTTACGACGCACACCGAGGGGCACCGAATTCTGACAACCCTCTTCGACTTTTCGAGAATAAATCGATCGTGGGATGCAATCCGGCGAAACTCATATTCCGAGCTGGAAAAAGATGGATGGTCTATTAGCCGGAGGGCTTGCAGGAATAGGTACAGAAGTACAATTGCTGCGCGATCATATCAGCAAGATGGCTAGTTACATAGCCCACAACCTCTTTCGGGTTGTAAAACCCGAATCGATACGCACTACGACTGAGGATTCAAGCCCGAGGGATGATTACCTAGGTAATTATCGTTGATAATGGTCAGCTTCTCTTATTGCCATTTTCTACCAACGTACAGCATGACCGGCGACCCAGCGTAACAGCCCTCGTGACTCGTACAGGAGTACTGAGTGTCGTCAGATTTACGAAGTCAATTATTATTGTTCGGGACCGGAGGCATAGCCCTGAGGGCCGTTACAAATCGGCATATCGTTGGTATGAAGACGAGGTATGGAATTATCGGACTATGTTTCACGGCATCTGCACGAAATGCGGCGCCGACGGCTAATCTTTCATGCCGAAATAGCGTCATTGTTTGCCCTCATACACTGAATTGGTAACTTTAGCAATGATGGCCCTGCTAATTTGCTGCAGAAACGGTTGTGTACAGCGCCCCTTACTTGGACCTCCCAGTCGGAGCACTATCGGGAGTGGAGGGGGATGCATAGAGATGAAGACCTTAGGCGTCCAGGTATGTGAATTATCTTGCTGTCTGGATACCCGCAGACGCCACAGCAATTTTTGGAAAAGAAAGTACCTGCTGTGGTGCAACGAAACCAATCCCGCCCCTCCATTCTGGTGATACCTCATTGCTTCTGCGTAGTACTACAGAACATACCAAGAACTCCAGATCCGAAGTTCTCGAATCACCGTAACTCCTTGATATTAGATTGCTCGATATTGTAGCGACCGACCTTCTCTACCCTGTATTCATACGTATACGAGCTATTGAAAGAAATATTATCGAAGATCACGAGATCGACCTCTTCGTGTCTGCTAGTTCGTTGCAATTCACCGACATCACGGCGACGACTGCGGGACGGGAGTGTCCAGCCCCACTTGATACCTCTACTTATGACCAAAGGGATGAATATTCGCGGGGGATATTGCGGTCGTGGCCACGGAATACGATCCCGAAAGCCTCAAATGCGTACTAACTCAACTAGGGGATACCATCTCAACCCTCAACCCTGAACACAGGGCGGTTAGATCTCGCACTATTTCCAGTCTATCTCAACAAAAAAGGAACCTGCAAGAAATGTGGCGTCGAATCTGAGACATTGATAAAATATATTCGCGGGAGCGGCTGGCAGGTAGGTTATTGCATTCCGGAGATAGGAATGACTCGGTCTCCTTTCCCATCATACTCCCTCAGCGAGTCATATAAAGACGGGACATCCCACATATATGCTGGATTAAACAAGCGTAATATCGATCTGCGGGTAAGGCCTCGGCCGCCGCAGATGATGAATATTGCCTGCCTTTCGGGCCTTGGCATCCGGAGATCAGCGCGGAGTTTAGCTGCACGTTTGGCAGATCAGCCGGCCGATGGTCGCTGATCGTTGGCGATATGAACGGTAGTGAAGTTTCTACACCGATTTCACGTCGAGGGGGGAGCCAAGCACGTCACGACGCATGCCTGCAGAAAGTTCCTCGCCCGGTGATATAGGCAAATTGATGAGTTGGTAAAAGGGCGCATGTGCGCATGTACGCATGTACGGGATGGACACGCGCTCGAACGCCCTTATCTCTACGGCAAGGGGGCTTCTCAGACCGGCTGCTCGAGAAAGGTCACTAGATCACGCCGCCATGCCATGTAAACTTCGCACATATGAATGCAAACGCATGAGGCTGTACTGACACGAACGCCCAATTTTCTCTATGTGGTTAAGGGGTCCCTATAGAGTTATGCGGGAAGAAATTAGAGTCTAAAACAAGGTGTCAGTTTTGTTGCAACTAGCGGCCACTAACTAGAAGCCAAAGCAGTGCCAGAGTAGCTAGAGTAGACCTAAACCTACGATGAGGCACTAATGAAAGAGCTGAAAGAATACTTCCCGAAGCCAAGAGTGTGAATTGCTCGAATTAACTTGCTTGTGCTACATCAGGAGTGCCTAGGAGAGCTACACGTTCCTGATGGGAACGACAACCAGTAAGAAGAGAGAAAATGAATAGCCCTAACATGATTCCAGCTGGACGAAGCTCAGACGCCTAACCTACTAAGAATAGACTTACGATGAAGGATTCGTGATCGTCGCGGGCGAGTACCGATGCTAAGGAATGCTACCTGACGTATCCTTGGATCTAAAGCATATGTCGATGATGCGATAGGGCGACCCGACGACTCGGTTGCGCTGTCACTTTTACTAAGACTAGACCACTAGACCGCGACTTCAAGGTAGCGCTTTTGCCGTAATAGGTAAACTCCTTCAAACCATCCGGCGTGTTGGGTCTGCTTTGCATCTTTGCATCCTTACCATACATATTGACCCAATATCATATCACGGTAGAGACAAATATCTGACTGGGGTTCGTCTGCTAGATTGAGACCGTTGTTGGGAATTATCGACGTCGATCAGGGGATCAGGGGGGTTGGGCTCAGCAAACAGACGACAAACGACTACCACTCACCGCATTAAATTGGCATGTTTCTATTTACTTTCTTCGAGACGTTGGATATTGGATATAGTTAGAATATAGTTGGCCGTTGAATGGAATCTGGAGACTAATAGTGACATTGAGATGTATCGAAGTATAAATAGTGCACGGATTGAAACGTCTTCAGGGCTGTCAGCACAACGTTGCGCAGACTGCCTACTATGTACCATACACTGGCAGCGTACACACAGACGTTCGGGTCCTAAGCCCAGTAATCAAACTCAAAGTGAGAAAGGAAACAGTTGCGACTTTATGATTCGAGCAGAACACGATTGCCATGATCACTTACATATTGTTCGATAATATCGAGATGGTTAGGTAAAACCTTGGGGCCCCCCATCATTACGTACCTACTTCACTTGCAACGGTCCCTTAGAGTCGCTACGTAGCGATGTCTGAGACTCACTTCTATTTTGTGGCGAAAAGCTAGACTACTAGTCTAGGTACCTAACGAATAGTGAAGAAAGAAAGAAAATAAAAAGTCCTGGATAGCCTTTAAGATTTCCCGAACCGCAAGCCATAATTCTGCAAATGGTCAATACCTGGAGGGCTAATGCATGATAGGGGCGCGGGACAGGACACAGCTAGTTGTTACCTCGAATATTTGGGTCTGGTTTAGGTACGCGTTCACATTACTAGATTAATCAGCCGGAGTTAAAGAAAGTGAGATCTCTATATCATGGTTGGAATGTGTGGGTTTATGTGTGTAGGTAGGTACTTAGTACTTAGATACTTTACCATGAAGCGAGCCGTCGTTTCTACGTAGTATGTAGTGAGTAGGACTGATGTTTGAGGATTAGGATTGGGATTGGGATTTTGAGTGACTTTATCACTCAAATCCTTTGATTCGTGGTTCGTGATAATGCTTATATTATCAAAGTCAGATTATAGAGGAAGAAGTGAAGAAAAAAAAGTGAAAGGAAGATAGAATAATAATCATAATCGTAATAATAAGCTGAGCTTGTATGGTTCGTTACCACCACCCCGTAGGGTTTCATTGGGCGATTTCTTCGGCCCTAGACGCGCAGATCTCGCTGCAAGTCTCGGTACTAAGAACCCTGCACCACGAGTTTTGATCTTACTTCCAGCTTCCAACCTTTACAAACCCTTACAAGTTACCATGGAACCATTCCAACCCTCCTTCGTAGACCCAAACTAACCCAACTAGGCCCACCCTGATAGCTATCAGCACAGTCTTTTCCCGACTCACCAAGCCTCGAACGGTCCTCAACCAACTACAATCGCATCTCACGCGAGAGGATGAAAGCCACGGGCAGCATGGGTATCATGGGTCTTTATCTTTCCTCAAACGCTCACACGTCCACACGCTTACTCGCCCTTCGCTTGATTAACCTTTGGATGACAGCGTTGGATGGCCCCTGACGCCATCGTGCTTTCGTCCTACCGCTGTCAACTAAGTTCGCCACGAGTTGATTCCTTTGAGCAGACGTCTAGAAGGACCTGGTAGGACTTAGTAGGTAAAACGATTCGAGTTCAAACGCCGCGAACCAATCAGCGGCTGCCGAACCCTGATGTCCCTTGGTATCTTCAGTATCTTCCTATCAAGATATTTCTTCATCGAGAGTAGCACCATACACCCATCCTACTACCGCTATGCTACTCTAGCCGGTATACACGTATAGGCACGCCATGTATGAATCGGTCGAAGCTTTGGCTAGTGCCGCAGGACATAGTTCATAATGTTTCTATTCCGGCCCAGGTCTTGGTTGGTTTCCGTCTCCCTGGTAGAGATCGGGTTACAGTGATCCAATAGGCCTATGCAAACTTAGAGACTCGCATTAGCTCGGAGAAAGCAGCGTTATTATCACGTAGCTAATATGGGCTGCTATGCTATGCCTACGTGTTAGTCAACCCTTCAAGATTCGTCTCGCTGCCTCCTGAAGGATGTCTGTGTTTCTTCTCACCCACATCATCGTTATATTGCCCCGCCATCCCATAGACCAAGGACCAAGGACAGGGGCCCCAAACCACCACGTCGTACCTGGTCAAGTATTTGATGGCGGCTGAAAAAATTGTCTGGGCTAGGCCGGGCAATTTGGTTGTCCCACGGCCCCCCTTGTCTAAGAAGATACTTCCCTAGTTACATGCACCGTCATCCTCGTTTCCGAGTGGCAGGGACTGTGCTGGCTAAGGCGGTGCAGCTCTCTAATCCTACTTCCTAGTCCACATACACCACACACACTACTCGCTCTACACTCTACATACTACACTTTACTTTGTACTTTTCCACATGGGTAATACTCTTGTACCCTTTTAGAGCTTGCTAGCTTTCCCGAGTCGAATAACCTTAGGAGGCTTCTCTTCATATTTAGAAAGCCATAAACCCGGAGAAGGTCTAACTCATGCACATTCGATGCTTTCCCGTGTACATGGATTTTTATTATGCACATTGTTAGAATTCACTTCACCTAGCATACACATACACACACATACGCATACACAACCCGATCTCTCGACCCCCCTGCCTCTTTCCAAGCCCAGCATCCAATATCTCGTGCCTGGTGCCCTTTGGATTCTTCTTCTTACACCTTAGTATAGACAGTCTTTCTTGTTTTCTGCTCTTCTTCAACCACGAAGTTATTCGACCTTGTGGAAAGATTCTTAGATGCTTGTTGGAACTTGATACGAATACCGAATACCCTATACACTTTTGACATGAGCGAGAGCATAGCTGGATATCACTTTCATTCTTCTATTTGACCTAAGTAACCAAGATGGTGTATTGTGCGTACTGCGGGAAGAGCTTTACACGCAAGGAGCATCTAGAGAGACACATTCCGAGCCGTGAGTAGTATCTCACTAGCTCCGCAAGCTGACAGAAACTGACGCCAACCACGATAGATACAAATGTAAAACCGCACCGATGTAGTGCCTGTCAGCTCTCCTTTGCTAGAAGGTTTGCTTCTTGCCCACTCTTCCACATAGTCATCTTATATACTCATTATTGAATTACAGAGATTTACTTCAGAGACATCATTCCACATACCACGAAGCAAGAGACCCTATGGAGCCTCTTCCTGGTGGTATCCCTACAGTAGCGGGGCGGACACCAATTGCCTGCCTCAACTGCGCGCAGGCTAAGACGGGCTGTGATAAGAGAGTACCATGCGCAAGATGCGCGGACAAGAACCTCGATTGTCAAGCGCGGTTCGCCCGACGCTCATCAAAAGCTGCTATGCGAGCTGCGCAAGCAACTGCGGCGATGAACAACGCTCATAACCACACCCATAGCCATAGTCATGTCACCTTACCGTCGCCAGCCCAATCTCAACCTCAGCCATCGCCTCCGACTTCGGCAACGACAGTCAACCCAGCATTCATGGACATAGATTCAGGAACTCCTAAACAAGATCCACCCATAAAAGCTTCAATGTCACCAGAAAAC
The DNA here is from genome assembly GCA_003314315.1 of Annulohypoxylon stygium. Taxonomy (NCBI): domain Eukaryota; kingdom Fungi; phylum Ascomycota; class Sordariomycetes; order Xylariales; family Hypoxylaceae; genus Annulohypoxylon; species Annulohypoxylon stygium. The sequence goes on from QLPL01000017.1 coordinate 59,039, forward strand.
ATGAGCATGACGATTGATCCGCGGATACAGCAACACGAAAGCCCGATAAAGAAGAGTTCGCCAGCGAATTCTCATACGAGTAATGACGATTTCCCATCTCCACACCCTAGAGTAGAAGGTCTAGACGACTTCCTCCAGTTGAACAACGATTTTATGCCCCAAGAACCGAACTATCAGGACATGCTTGTATGGTCGGAATATCCGTTAGATCTTGATAATATGTATGCTGCCAGCATACCTCTCAACCAACCCGACGTCCCCTTGCCTACTTTCACAGAACTTAGCGACATCTCATCTAATTCAGAGCATATGAGCTCCTCACGAGGCTCAATTCATACGAGAAGCACTAGCATTATGTCTACGGCGGAATTCGAGCCAGTTACTAAGTCAGTCGATATGAGCTTAAATACACCAACTGACACTATGATACCTGAATTTGAGGTTGTCATTGCTGCTGAAGCCGCATGGCCCCTGGCTCGATGTAACCCTCCCATATTCTCAGGTACCTGCCCGAGAACAGCAATCGTCCACTTGGAGTGCTTGGAACAGAAGTCAAGACACGAAGGTACCTGGAATGCTCTGGAGCAGCACCTGGAGCAAGTTGACTGGGATGCTACAGACTTGGCTTCTGTCATCCCTATGACGTCCCGCACCCGCGACAAGATGCTCGCAATAACACAGACATTTCTCCACAAAGCCCTTGATATCCACCGCGGAGGTGTGAATTCTCAAAATAACAAGGCATTCACAAGTCCCAGACTACTGAGTTTCCTTGTCTTACCGCCTTCGAAGATACTGGAATATTTCTTACGCAGCTACGTTCGAAATCTTTCCTTTTTCTACTCGCTAGTTTCAGCGGGTTGCGTGGACCCTAATGAGATGCTGCAAAACAACCAAGCAGCCGCTCTGCTGGTCTTGCTCATGATTGCTCAGGGCGCTTCGGCAGTCCCTACGGCAGAAGCAAGGGCCCTATCAGCTGGCCTGATCGAGACCTGCCGCATCTCGCTATTCGACATCATCGAGAAGGATATTGAGATGTGTGCAGATCCCACCGCCCTTCGATGCGCTCTGCTGTTTACGCTACTAGGGGCATGGAGCGGTGACAAGTGGCTCATGGATATTGCTATGGGACAACGCGGGATGTACCTATCGGTGAGTGATCCGACAACGCAATTTTTGAGATGGTAGTTCCTAACTAGTGACAACGCAGATGCTAAAACATGCGGGAATGTTTGAGTCCCAGCCATCTATGATTCCTTCTTTCAGCAGCTCAACCAATGCAGAACTCCAGTGGCGTTCTTGGCTGCACCGGGAATCTCAAAACAGGTGTGTTACCGATGCCATTCCATACCGCAATTTCCACCAATGGCCCTTATGCAGCCCGCTGATCTTTTAACAGACTAGTGTACAACTTCGTCATGGTCGATCAGGAACTGAGCTTGTTCCACGATACGGCCCCTATGCTTTCTACCAGCGAACTATGCGCCCCATTGCCGGGTCCCGAGTTGCTGTGGATGTCGGCTAACGCAGATCAATGGGTCGCTGCCATGCAATCAATCTACGGATGCACGGCCAATGTGAACCCCCAGCTCCTCACCACCCCATCCCTTACTCCGTCCCTCTACGACCTGTTCCAAGATCTGCTAAACGACAATCTATCGAGGAGATCAGGCAGCCTGACGCCACACCAAATGCGGCTGCTTCTGCATCCCCTGCAATCATGCCTCTACCACATCACCCAGATGCTCTCCTGCTTCCCCGATGTGATGAGCGCGCGCCGGCTCGGCAACGGGACCCACATCAAGAACTCCTTCGAATCGCGCCTCAACGAGATCCAGGGGCTGCTGCAGAAGTGGTACGAACTGACGATCACACACCACAAATCGAACCCTACATGCGCCATCACCAAGACAAACCTAGTCTTGTATCACCTCATCTCCCTCAACGCAGTGACTAATTTCCCGGAGATCGAGCGCCTGGCCCGCCGCGAGGAGTTCGACGGCTCATACTGGGAGCTGTCGCTGAGACACAAGCGCTGCATCTACCAGCGCGAGGAAGCCATCTTCCACTGCGGCCAGGTTTTCCGACTGCTAAGGTCGATGCCGCGGGACAGGCGGCCGAACTGGTGGAGCGCGGGCGTGTACCGCGCCACCCTCATCCTCTGGACGGACAGCGTGTCCCGCCTAGACCCGAACTTCCAGAAGCGCGACGAGTCCGGGCCCCCCGTGGCCATCGACCAAGTGACGCCCGAGGACCCGGCCGTGATCGCGTACCTGTGGAGCGGGGACGGGGTGCCGGTTCTAGCGTCGCCGCGCCGCGACGGCACCGCCTTCAGCGCGAACCTGGAGAAGCCGGGCGAGGTCCTCGACTACGCCGTCAAGACGCTCGAGGATGGCGTCAGCTCGCGCCTCGCGGATGGCATCCGCCGCAAGCTCGTCGCGCTCGGGAGTAACTGGCGGACCGACGGTTTGCCTAGCGCCGCGGCTAGCGTCCAGGCCAGCACCGCGAGTCTGTGCTAAGCACTTAAAACCCTGCTCGCTTCCGCTTCGTTGCTGGGGGTGGTTAATCCCGGAGAACCTGGTCCAGCCCTATCGTGTCATCGGCGACTTACATCCTGCCTACATAGTACATGCTTACATATGTGCCTAAGTGTATAGGTATGGTGATAGGCACTCCATGGGTTAGGCTAGGTAGCCATGAACGATAGGACTGTCACATATCACATTCTTACGCATTTTTGATCATTTTGGAAAAAGTCCCTTCGATGATATAACGTCTCTTCATAATATTCTCTTGCTTTGTTTTTCTCCAGTTTTCACGATCTACGTTTGCATAAAAGTACCTATCTACCTATTTAAGACATACACATATACAGTTCACACGGGAAAGGGATGGAGGAGGAGGAGGGGAGGCGCATATACCCGCCGGGAAATAAACGTGGGATAGGGCTGAGACGTTGATGATGCTCTGTCGCGTTATGGGTTCATCGTATTATTCTTCTTTTGTCGCGGTCGCGATGCTACCTTAGGCGACGCAATTTTGGTGGGAGGGGAACAGACTTCTAGGCGTTCGGTTAGGTAAGGGGGTCTAGTCAGGGCAAGCAGACGGATAGTCGCACGCCGGGGGGAACATTAAACATGGTTTTATTCGGAATATTAGAAACTACGGACGGCCCGAGGAAATATTACTTACGTGTCACTGATCGGTAGTACTAGGGATCGGGGAAAGGGGGGGGATAGGGTGCTTAGTTCTTCTGGCCGCTTTCTGGCCGTTCTCATCATCGTCATCGTCATCTGCTGCCCCTGGCTAGGGGTGGAGTAATTTCCGGCATGTATGTGCTGCTTGCTTGAGCTTCCAATAGACCTTTGACGCATTATTATTTTTTCCCCTTCTTCTTAGTGCGGTTGTGAATCTTGCATATTTTGATCGCTCACTTGATCCCGCTTCCATGCTAGGTTGTTACAGCTTATGTTCCGAGGTGTGACATGTGGAAATTGTACTGGTCAGTAACCGGACAATCTCGCGGGAATTTTCCCAACCACACATTATGCCACATGTTATGCAACTTAACATAGTAGATAAGGCTGCCCTATGTTAGGGACCTTTTTATGCTCTTTAGTGTCATATTAGAGACGGCATAGTTTACGATGCTTGCTATAAAACATGGGTGTTCACGCAAGGGCTTTAGTAATCACCCTTGTTGAATGAGTATAATGTTATTATGCTCTGTGTTGGTCAGCCGCTTACATGTCTACTAGGCACTAGGCAATCTGTTAGATAAATTCAGCCTTAGTGATTCGATCGTCAGCCATCAATAAGCTACCCTGATGATCAACCTTATTTTTCTCAACGTCCACAAACGTCCACATATTGAAGGGGCTCTTAATGTTTGTCCTAACTCCGAGCCCATAAGCACCCTATATACCATACCTTATCTTCCCTTCCCGCACGCGGGATAGCTGGTATCGATAGTTTAATTCATCGCAACCCTAACCGACGAGACGATTTGCGATATGCCTTGCCTACCTAGGACTAGGACAACGGGTTTCGTGCCGAAGAGGCGGAGCGGCCGCTTACTTGCTTCCGACGGGCTGCGAGTGTCATTCGAGAAGAGGGAATAGAAGCTGCGCGTTAATTAGCGGGCGTCAAGCCACAATTTCCTCTTTCAGGGGGGTGGTTCGCGCTGAGCTGTCACGGCTCAGCGTACGGATAGGCACCTATCCGTCTCCCCTCCCCCCCTTTACCTACCTGCTTGCACTCCTCGTACCGCGGGACCAAATTGATTGCCCTACCTACCTAATCTAACGCCGCGTAGGTCGCGCGTTGCGTAAGTTACGGGTGGAAGGGCCTGGGCTGCCGTCGTACGAGCTCGGGTTCGCACCGCCACCTTAATGACATGACACCCTTCAATCTTGAGCTGCGTCGGCAGCTTTCCGCTGCGGTCAATGCTGCTAGTGATGTCAGTTCCCGCCAATTAGCGTGTGTACGCTGCATATCTTAGGTACTTCAGGTACCTGTGGGCAAAAAGGTACCTACCTACTAGCTACATCATCAGCATATATGTATCTCGGTAAGGTGTTATGTTTCTACAGCATGTCGCTGCGTATGTAGCACAAGTCATATTTCAGATATGCATGTAGGGTCATGTAAACTAACTAGACTACCTGGGTAACTGGCGGTGCGCCTCTCCTAAGATTCTTCATCAAAGACGCGTTGGTTCCGTCCATCCCTCGCCTGTCCGTATTTCCAATTGGCCTTAAAAGTTCCGCACCGCACAAGCTGACCTCAGCGTCCCTTTTCGGGATTTATCCCGCGTTGGTGGTTCCGCCACGGTTGGTCCCCATGTTGCGTTTGCGTGCTTGCATATTTTCATATGCGTGTCAGTCTTACTTCTTTTTTGTTCCTTAAGGGGGAAAGACGATGCCAAGGAGCCTGTTCCAGATCTTTTATCTTACATCTTCACCGGGTTGGCTTATAAGTCGGTCAGCTTGAACCTGGTTAGTTCTGTGACATACCCAGTATTCAGATAAATAGACATGTATCAGTCACCTCGGGAATAGCTGGAGTTCGGGTTAGGTCGTTCGACTTGCAACCAGTTCACCTGGGTGGTACAGAAAAAGATGGGATGAGGCGTTTGTTACCCCCACACTCGCGGAGTTGACGATACTACGGTTGCACTATGTCAGACGTTTCACTGTCACACGAATCTAGCCTAATATGTTGACATATTATACTTACCCCTACTTTAGTACATACCTGTCTAGTACTTACTTATCCTAGGACTAGATAGTACGATGTCAGAATATAGACTTCATTCAGAGTACGCAGGAATATGGCTACAATAAGGCTGCATATACTTAGCTGTTAGTTTACCTATTGTTTGCTTATCTCGACACGCCACTTTAGGATCGTCAGTATCGTCATTCCGATCCCGAAAGGTGAGACATCATCTCAACATAGTATAATTGAGATCATCGTCAATTATTTGAAAGACACGTCCTATAGTGTACCACTAGATGCAATTATAGATATGAACTATTACGAAATATCTTGCTAAGCAGTCTCAGGCGATCAGAGGCGATCAAGCGAGCCGATCCTAGCCTATCCCTGTTATTCGGGTCGTTCAACGTACCCACAGGCAAGGGACAGGGGCTTGATAGCAAGGGGTACGACTCCGGATCTTACCTAATGAGTACTGGTTGCCGAGCCCAAGTTTTGATGCGGCTATGAGCTTAAACTGATCTCAATTCATCTCAATTCATCAATATTCGTCATCTTCATTAGTATGGGGAACATGGGGATGGTGGTGGTATATGGATACTGCACGACGATCATGGCCTGGGGGTGTTAGTCCTCGACTAGCTAACCCTGAAACACTTACCTTCACTGTGTTATCGCGCTTTTATGCAGCCTCCTATCATGGGGAGATTAGCTGGCGTCAGTGATGTTAGCTATCCGAACATGAGCTACATAAAAGCCACGCGGCTCTGCGATCGGGACACGAACACTCTATTCTCTGATCTTTCCAAAAGGGGATATTGCGACTTACGCGGCTCTGCTTGCTTTAATAATTCGGACTCGGCTGCGAGCACGAATGAGGAATATATGATATATCACCAACCGGCCAATTTCTCCATTCTCCACTGGATGACAATAGGTATCGCATCTATCGAGATGATTCGAACTTCTATCTGTGCTCTATGCGTGTTGTCAGTCAGCACACAGGTCAGTTCAAGCACTTGACTCCTGAATTGAGGAAAGATTAGCGTTATAGCTATACTACCAAATGTTGGTTCCTGATAGCTTATCAAGATGACTGCGCCGCATGCGCGACTTGATGACACTATCATCGGCCAACGTCCTCTTTGGGTCTTTCTCCTTCGTCCGATGGCGTTAGGTGTTATTTTTTTCAGCAAGGATCCATTTTTCGATTCCGAAAGCAATTGATTCCGATCTGGGGAAATTTTGAACCTAAGGTCCTAAGTATTCTTTCGTCGCTCTTGTTAGTCAGCTGTCAAGACGTCGAACCAAGTTGTTCGCGCTTTTCAGCCTCCTCATCAGATCTCAAGACAGGATATTCAACTTACAAGTGCTCGATCGACTTACTCCAACTCTTGAGTTCATTTTAATCAATTCCCTCCATCTGCACTTTCGCGGCCCCTGAATCAAAATGTCATTCCAGTGGGAATATTTGAAATCTGGCGTATCACAAGCCGCGCTTATATCCGGAAGTCCGTTGGGGCGTGGCGCCAACCTCCTGGGAGGCGTTCTAACTTTGGCTAAGACGGCGTACGATGACGATAACCTCCAGTGGGGTAATTAGCGCCAGGTTACATGTCCCTCTGCCAGGCTTTTGCCATCGCATCAGACGATACGTCGCGAAATTGTCTTCGATAGACGAGCTTTGAACTGAATAGGGGGTTTCTGGTAAGGGTTGAATGCTTTGACCTTATACTCAAGCCAGCGATTCCGTGATTTTAAACGTATCTTCGGTAGGTCGACGCCCACATCACTGCCGTAACTGACTGTCTTACGGACCCGAGAGGCTGTAGGAATGTCGGGGTCCGGCACTATGGAGTCCGCGAACGCCCCTTACCCAGTCCGCATTATAGGAGTGTAAAACAGGGATAGAGAGGCGCAGGACAGCCATTAGGGTCCCTGCCTTCCAGCGAAGACGACTATCAATGCCTTCCTTTGATCGCCCATTCCGTAGTCGCGACTCCGTTCGCCACCTGTCCGGCTGCAACCCCTTGGCCCGGATTGGAATAACACAGTCATCCTTTCGGAGCTCCTTGGGGCTCTATTCGCTATAAGAAATAGACGAGAGGAAGGTTCCCGAGTTCTAGAAGCTAGTAGGACACAATCCCTCTTTTCTCTCTGCTCGTTCTCTCGAAACTTATCTCGCTTTCCGAGTCTTTAGCTTGTGATATCCCTCCTTATACGTTCCAACAGTCGTTACATCGGCATCCCGCAACCGTTCTATCATATCTGTTTCTAAAATGGCACCATCTGCTACTACCTCATACTCGGCTGCTGAGCCAATGAGCAACCAGGTCAAGCCGCTAGCGGGCAAAGTTGCCCTCATCACCGGTGCCGGCCGTGGCATCGGCAGAGGTATCGCCATCGAGTTAGGTAAGCGTGGCGCTTCGGTTGTAGTCAACTATGGACGAAGCTCTGGCTCCGCCGACGCCGTCGTCAGTGAGCTTGCCAAGCTAGGCTCCAAGGGTGTCGCCATCCAGGCCGATATCTCCAAGCCGGCCGAGGTGGCAGGTCTATTCGAGAAGGCCGTTGCCCACTTCGGACACCTGGACTACGTCATATCCAACTCGGGCATGGAGGTCTGGTGTGAGGAGACCGAGGTCACCCCCGAACTGTTCGACCAGGTCTTCAACCTCAACACCCGCGGACAGTTCTTCGTCGCGCAGCAGGGGCTCAAGCACTGCCGCGAGGGCGGACGCATCATCCTAACGTCGTCCATCGCGGCGCAGATGGCCGGGATCCCGAACCACGCTTTGTACGCGGGCTCCAAGGCGGCCGTGGAGGGCTTCACGCGCGCCTTCGCCGTCGACTGCGGCAAGAAGCGCATCACCTGCAACGCCATCGCGCCCGGCGGCATCCAGACCGACATGTTCGACGAGAACAGCTGGCACTACGTGCCCGGCGGCCACAAGGGCATGGACATCAACACCATCAAAGAGGGCCTCCGCAAGATGTGCCCCCTCGATCGCGTCGGCGTCCCCGCCGACATCGGCAAGGCCGTCTTCTGCCTCATCAGCGAGGAGGGAGAGTGGATTAACGGTTAGTACAGTACAGTTCATTCAGCCTCAGCCTCAGCCTCAGCCTACAGCCTCCACGGCAGTTTCATCTTGTCTTGGATTTCCTAAACTCCTTTTCCGAGACGGGAGGAGCGGAGGGGATATGAGAGGGTTATTACTGACTTTGTCTGTAGGCCAAGTCATCCGCGCCTCGGGCGGTGGCGTGTAATCTGCGCGCGACCCCCTTTTTATTTCGCCCTCGCTGAGTGGCTTTTGGCGGCGTTCTTGCCGTGGCATCCATGCAGCTAGGCGACGCGCATGGCATGTAAGATTGCTGGGCGTTGCCGTTCAAGAGATGTTAGGTTTAACTGTCATCCTACCTACCTACATAGGTGGCAAAAATCCGGAAAGGAGAGGAGAGAAAAGGAAAGCTCGAAGAGCGTCGGGAATAGGCACGATCGTGAGATAGGGGATAAGGCTCTCTTACAGGTTATCAAACCATCGATGTAGCGAGAAAGTGTTTTTTTTTGGCGGCTCCGTTTGTTCGCCACGGGCGGGGCAGATTAGAGATGAAGAATGATCCATATCAAATACACATTTTGTCTTAGGTCCCCTATGTGCGGGTAATCATTCATACCGTTGTCGTCGACGTCGGCGGCGTTCCTTAGCTCTTCACACCATCGTCGGTTTTATCAGTAAGCAAACCGGGTCCCGGTCGGTGAACCGGTGAATAATTACGTCGCGCGCGCGATCGCGGATGAGTAATGCGCCATCTTTAGTAGCCATGTTGCGGCCATAGCTGTTTGCTACAGACCGTTGAGAAGTAAGATTTACCAAGACACGTTCATGCACGCCACGGCTTGGCTATGGTATTAGCTAGCCACTACGCTATATATTATACGCCAGACATTTGGATATCCACATAAGTTCTTTCTATCTCATACCACGGCCGCGTCACCTCGTGGTGTTTGTGGTGTTTTAATATTACGTTAGTGCCTGGGCCAGGGCAGACGTTCTGTTGTTGAGGCTCTATTCCCGGGACCATCCCGCCCGGTCCACCTGCCGCTGCAGCGGTTAGATAGCCTATGCACACATAATCGTCGGCCCTTGGTCTTGGGAATAAGGCAATGGAATCTCGTCATATAGGGAGTCCGAACACTTCTTCCGCGTAACGAAAAAATTGGGCTATGAATAGACAAAAAACACATATAGATGGTGTTTCAGGCCTTTAAATAAACATATTACCTGACTGCGAAGCCTAATTCTTGAAATACCTACCCGGCATCTTACCAACAAACGACCAAGATGTTCAAAGGATTCTCTCGAGCCAAGGGATCTGCGTTTACCCCTTCCAACAGAACTTCCAGAGCCTTGGGGACTGGGTTTCTCTACCTTGCGCAGATCAAAAAGGCCCCCGGTTTCCGCGGTATTGGTTTTTATCTCGGTAGTTGTTCCTACAGGTAACAGGCGTAGTGGTGCGCGATCGCTAATATGCACATAAGCTAACCCTAGCGATAAGCTCCCCTAGCTCATAGTCGAAGGATCCCCGTCTTAACGAACCCGACGGACTACCCGCCTAGGCATTCTAAAGGCGGCTAGGGAGGGTGGGCCAAAAAAAAGAGAGGGGATCATGAGGGTTGACGGGAAGAATAAGATGAGGCTCGTGATTACTTACCACCCGTCACTTACTACTCGTCATGTAGTATGTCAAAGGGTAGCACAGCGAAATATTTGTTCACTCATGCGATCATGCCGTTAGTTTTTTATCTCCGCGGTCGCCATCTCACCCGAAAACACCCACGCCAAGAGGGCGCAAAAGCTCGGCTTTAACACCCTGCCAACCGGAGCTTCCCACCAACGCAAATAAAGCTATGGAGCGCGGCTCGAGAAATTGCTGACCACCAAGAGGCAGTATATCGCGATGCAAGGACCCCGCTAACCAGCAGATCCCTTAGTTTTCATCGCCACGGCTAGCGGGTAGACGTGTCAACTGCCGAAATGACGATGGAAGCTCGTAGGATGAAGGAGAAAGGAGTAGGAAATCGGAAAGGAAGTTTAGGAAGGTGGAAGAAAACTGAGGATATAGAGAGCGAAGTAGGTCGCACCTTGTGCTACATAAGCGTGTAAAAATTTAGTGTCTAGTAGTTATTAGCGATTGGGTTTACCGCTTCTTTTTGCTGTATTGCCATGTTTGCCGCCTACTGCGCGTATGACCAACAGACTTCTGGCGAATGAGTGAAAGAGCTTTGAGATGAAAGTGAAGGTGAGGTGAGATGAGATAACACGCAGTGTATTTTGTAGGTATGTAAGCACTGAGAGAAGAGCTTATTCTTGTGCAACCTGAAACTTCCATCCAACCACCAATGTCATTGTGCGTCGTTCGTACCACTTGAGATGCTTGGTTAGGGAGGAAGGCGAATTGTTGGCGGATAGTTGGCTCTTAGGCTTGCTGTCGTCGATTTACACTGCATGTAGTGTTTCTACTGACATACATGGTAGACGTATGTCTTGTCCTAACCTAATCTAACCTAACAACGGTTTTTTGGACCCTCAATATCAGCTTACTCTTATCCTTGGCTTGAGGAACATTTTACCAAAAGCCTTCATGACCGAGATCATGATGGATTTCATGATATGCCCTGTGTGTATAACTTTGGTACATTTAGTAAATATCTCATACTCGCATTACAGTACACATATTCGGGTACGACGGATATATCAGTACATACCTAGGTACATGTAATGGTACCCCTTCATGCGAGTAGATATATACTGGATATTACTAGTGGTACGATATATTCGACAGGCATATAATTGGCGAGATATATAGGTAGGGAGGCACGCATGAGTGGCGGTGCTCAAGCTACGTTATAGACGTCAAATGTGCCTTTTTCGAATGTGAGTAAGCCGCATATGTCGTAACTGGTGACCTGTCTATCGTATCTCGTAGCTAGCGCGGAGGTTACAAAAGCCGACTTAGGTAAGGGGCGCGTCTGACGAGTTATGTACTTCTGATGACAGCGCCGTGCGGGATGATGAGCGGCATAAGCCCATCGTGAACAGAAGGAATAGAAAATTCCAGCTTTTTTCGTTTCACGTTCGAAGGATTCGGTATTCCAACCACCGCCTCCATGGCTGTATAACCACGTGGGGGGCGGTGCCATATAGGGCTATCCGATTTTAACGGGTCTGCTACACGTGTTTGATGCAGCTATTGATCAGGCTTTCCGTCTCGTTGGAATACCGTACGACGCATGAACATATTCCTTTGGTAAAAGTCCCCAGGAATGACTGATATTGGAGGATTCTCTATCCTCGTGGCTTGTGGGCGCGCAATCCTCTTGATGCGAAACTGATGGTTCATCGATTGCACCCCGCTATTAAGATATGTGTAGGTTAATTCGTACCCCGTGGGCCTCCGCGGCGTTAGATTGGAAGATGTCCCGTATTCTGCTTACATTGCCAAGGACGAATCAGGATGAATATTGCGATTCATATTTGGTAGGTTATCCATCTTATTGGTTTGGTTCGCGAATGGTCGATATATACGTAAGAAGTAAGTTGAGGCGACAGATAGAGCCGTGGAGTGGTATTCAGGGGTCGCGATATATTAGCAAGGGTGCTCGATTAATATCAGCCCTGCTGTTTTCCCATGGCGTCAGCAAGGTTAGCGATACTAACAGTTCTGCCAATTTCAAATATTTCATATTCTTAGATGTTTTGTTGACGGATGCTCATCCCAGTGAAACAGAGTTAGTGTCCAAACGGAGCCATTGTCGTCATCAAATCCGAATTCTAAGTTTTAAGCGTGTTCTTCGAGAGGCCTAAAGACAGGTCATCTTGGTAGGATGTAAGATGAGTTTGAATGACAATCTTCTCAGGCGATACCTACACGGAAGGAGTAAGTCAAGTATTCCAACCAGATATGACCTCGTTGTCTGTTAGTTTGGGGGGTCCTTTTTTCTGCGATTAAACGTGATTGGCTTGTATGCTAACCGGAGAAATTTCTATAAGACCTGTTGAAGTTATACATATGTTGCCCGCAACCACTTACCTGCTGGATACAATACGCCCGGGAGTGGTGGGGGTCGGTAAGGTCGGCCTGCCAACCACGCGTACGGAAAGGTATAATGTCGGTAAACACAATCCTTAACTACAAGGTATTGAAACCATTTCACTGGAAGCATTATCTAGGAAGAGATGCACGCTATGTATCTAAGTAGAGACTTAGAGAAGTAGTGGCGTGAGGCGTCGTCTAATTTGGTAACATGCGCCGTAGCTAATGCAAGAGATTAGTGCTGGAAAAAAAAGCACCAGAGTCAACAGCCTGCTTCTGCCTTAACAATGCTAATGTCATCGCTTACCAGCGATGTTGGAGAAGATGGAGGGCTCAGCGCTTCAGTTCTGGTCAATGAAGTAAGAAGGCTAGAAGGGAAAGTCCACCCCAACCTAGATTTCGTGGACTTCACCAAGATCGATGAGGATAAGAATCCTCGGGGAATGACGGATGCAAGAGCTTCGCGATAAATATCCAAAGGGAGACATCAATGAGTTGGAGTGAGGTGACGGACTTCGCTTCGCGATCCATCGCCAGTTTCAACGAGTGCGTAACAATGGAAACATCCTAACTCCAAGTAGAAAAGTAGGTAGGTAGGTATGTAAGCGGCGACTTAGTCCATCCGACTCGTGCGAATGGAGCTCCATTAACCGATACCGGTGAAGAGCTCCGACGAAGCCACACGGTGGTAGTGCAGGACTCGGTCGGCCAGCCGAGGGACTCGGCTTGTATGTTACGTGAAAGTTGATGTCGCCATCGATGAGGGTTTTTGAAAAGCCACGCATGTTTCATAGGACCACGATGTTTGTAATCTGCCATCTGTCGCAGCAATTTTAGCATCGATGGGTCCAGAGCTAAGGTATGGAGGTAATCGAGTCGATAATGGACGTTCAAAAGCACTTTGCGTGGGTCTTTTCTGGATCATTCTGAGGTCTGACTGGACAATTTCTGGGTATTTTTCTCGCTTGAGGTGATTTGACCTGCATGCGCAGCTCGTTTATGCCCTGGCCTGCTGAGTATCTCGCATATACCTTACCCGTGCGGACCGATTAAACCACTGACCGTAGGTAGGTAGGTGTCAGCGCATTATGGAATCAACGATGAATGGGTGTACGTGTTTGCGCGTCTTCTAGGCATCCAGGACGATATGTAAGATTTGTTCATATTCTTGAAGTAAATCCAAGGACAAATACAACCTACAACCTATGAGTAGAAGAGAAACATAGTGCCATGTTCGGTAAGTACGCGACAGGCTTATAGAGTCGGACTCACCCGCACCTATTAGCCTACTCACGTAATATATGCGAGGCAATGAGGATCACCAGATCCTTCATGATAAGATCTTCAACTTTCTAGATTTTGTAGATGGTGGGACCAACTTGCAATCCCATGGAGGTGCAACACGTGTTGCGGGTTCGGTCCCGATCTGAGGATATTCAGCTATTCCTGAAGCTTAGAATGGGATTCTCAGATCGAATGTTGGAGACTTAGGGACCTCGGCTGCTAAAGTAAATATGGCCCCCAAATGAATTGTGTGTGTGAGTGAGATAGGAAGATGTTTGGAAGAATGAGCATATGTGAGATTGGGATTGAAGGTGTGTGAGTGTGAGAGGGTAAAAGATGAGAGAGTTGAGTTTGGAAAACCAAACGGTGTGTTAATTGGAGCGAGCGGCAGACCCGGGGATCTACACAACTAAAAACTTACTTAATACTAAAATAGTTAGACTGTTTACTTACTTACCTTGAGATAAGGTTTTAGAGGGTTGCAGTGGGGTTTCCCCGCTAGCGAATTGATTTCCACCGGTTTCAACTGTTTGGTCATAGTTGCCTAAACCTTGTACCTGGAGCGTGGTTTCCGTATTCCGTGGACGACCCAAGAGACAGGCACAAGCTAGTTCGCATTCAGACTAGCGCATGGACTAGGATATAAGCTCGCTGCAACACAATCATTCCATGTACCTAGCAGCATTTTTATATTTACTTATACAGCATTAGGCAATTTTGAAGTATCGTAATATGCTACTATTGCAAGATACTTTTGTAGTCTTCCCTGACTTCACCTTATTTTAAGACTTCTAAAATAAGTTACATATTCAGGTTAATCCTTGTCGAGAATCGGGATAGTCTGAAGTAGGTAAATAGGTGCGCAGTCTTGTTTGAACTTCATGATGTTTGAGAAATGCTAAATTAGATTTAGTACATCGTATCAACTTATCTTATACTTCCAACACAGTTAGAAAGACTGCGATGAAAATGTTTACTATTGCTATATACATTGGGATCTTACGTGCGCTTATAGGAATGCTCGTCGAGTCCGTGGAGATTTACCTATTGAAGCAGTCATTCCGATAGACGTTACAGACCGTATTCGGTCCCGCACGATAATCGTGACGCGTAACAATTGTTACAATCCACCATTGTTTGTGAGACTCAAAGGTACAGCTGGAAAGACTGGTTCAGCCTCACGTGGTCGGGGTGGCATTGAGACGGGATATGATGCCATTGATGGCCCCGCCTCGTGGCTCTGGACACACGCCTTGAATGTAACTTTGCAATGCCAAGCAACAAATCATGCAGCAGTAGCTGAGACCCGGGCGCGGAGATCGACCCAAGTTGCTTTCCTGACGTAGTACACGTTGAGAGAGAACGAACGGCATCGGAGGGGCTGTACAATGCAATGTACGATGAAAAAGAGATCTTCAAAAGCTGAAATAAACGTATCGGAGTGGCTGGAAGCACTAAGGCAGAAGAGATGCTAGGGAGTCACATCTCTAGTTGCAATTCTAGAAAGAAGGAATACTACGTGTTTCGTAGGATCGCTGTGGCTAACGACTCAGCTAGAATGCCTAGATGCGATCATCCGAGAGCGCGAGCCAATCAAGTTGGGATAGAATCATCTCTACGTGCCTAGGCTTTGGGTTCTCGACCGTCATCACAGGTGCTGCCCAATACTGCCCCCCACACGTCGTCGGTAGGTTGCATCGCATCACCTAATAGGTAACGTCTTACAAATTGAATATCTGCTTGTTTGACAGCTGGTCAATCGTATAGGCTTGTCTGTCCGAGACGGAACTTATAAATCAGACCTTCTAGATGGCTGATAAATAAATTCTTCGTATGGAGTAATGCCTTATTTCCGCCTCTTGTTTGTTTTGTAAGCAATCCAGCAATCCTTACAAGAACGTGGCTGTCAAGGCGGCATTTAGTAACATTGCGCCTAGAAAAAAAAAATACCCGTCGGTTTTTCTACCAGTCGGCGTCTCCCCTAGATTTTAACATAGCTAAACATAAGTGATCTACGTCCCACTTTTAGATACGGCGCGATCAGATCTTTCTTGCTTGTGTTGAAGGCTATTCCCGTGCTAGAGTGCTGACGCTA
Source organism: Annulohypoxylon stygium (assembly GCA_003314315.1). Taxonomy (NCBI): domain Eukaryota; kingdom Fungi; phylum Ascomycota; class Sordariomycetes; order Xylariales; family Hypoxylaceae; genus Annulohypoxylon; species Annulohypoxylon stygium. Next base: position 74,730 of record QLPL01000017.1, read on the forward strand.
AGAAGGGCGCAAGACCCCCCGTAAGGTGACGCTTCCGTCAGCGTCGCAAAAAGTGATGACTCGAATCACGAGACCATAGCAAATGAACGCCCCTAATCTTATGCGGGGGTAAGGGTTTCGAAGCATCTGCCGCGCGACAAGACCCGACCATTTCTGCATGTCTTGTCATAGGCTCTTAACGTCGCGCACATCCAATCGTCGCTCAAGGTTGCGAATGCTGTTAGTTTTTTTCAGTTGTCTGAGTCAACAGAGTAGCCGCCTCGAGAATGAGCATACGCCCAATGCACTTGAAAACTGGCGGTGTGGAAGTATCCGATGTAAATGTAAATTGTTAATATTTGAAATGTACCTAGATTGTAGGTTCAAGTTTCCTTCTAGCCAAACAGAGATCTTGAATAAACTGTGTTGTCGTCGTGTTCATAATGTTGATACATTGCCACATCTCTAGAAAGATCCAAAGGAGAATAGCTTGACGCTCACCATCATAAATCGACATATTCTCCGATTATCATGAATCACTCCAATCCCAACGCCTCCTGTCTTGCAGGTCAAACAGCCACCCAAAAATGCGAGATAATGTTCTAGGTTAATAGCTTAACTTTTCCCCCCATTGCTTGTCCCAAACCAAGCATACCATGTCCCAGTCTGAGAAAGAAAGTAAAAAAAAAGCAGGAGACTCCAGCTTGTTAATAGATCACCCGCCTCGTCGCGCCGAAAATCGCCTTCGCTATGGTGAACTCCACAGCGAAATCCACAATAGAGGTGTAGAACGTGGAGATAATAATATAATCGAAATTGATCATTATAATTAACAAGTCTTCAAACGTATATATTTCTGCGTGGGTCGTTCCGACCTCTTCTGCGTCACATCGTAATCTCGTGTAATAATACGCGATCTGTCGCCGTATTTGCGCCTCTCGTAATGGTCGCTTAGGGCTTTAGGCGATAAAGGCCATGTCCCCCTTTCTATGACTAATGACTTCAAGAGTAGACCCTAGACTTTGTCCAAGGTACCCGATCATAGCTTTTGTCACATCGGGGACATCGGAGAAATCGGTACAGACCACTTCTCGGAATCTAGAGTACACTTCCTCTAGTTTTCTGAGCTCCCTAGCTAGAATTTCAAGTTCTAGCCATTTGCCATCTTCTCCGTTGAGCTGATATACGCCCAGGCTAACCCCAACATTCGTGCCTGGGTTGTTCGGTGTCATGCCCATGGTGCCGTGCTCAAAATAAGAGTGAGAGGCGGTATTGTAGAATGACGTAATTTTACCAATAACCGTAGCAAGAAGCATGGTTGCAGTATGTGTGCCAGACCGACTCATGCATTTACTGCAGGATAGCATAGCCGCGCACCCTTCAACCGCCTTCCGATTTAGAGATAGAACGAAGTCGAATGGGGGCGAAGCTGGAGACGAAGCGTTATGTAACGCTTGAAGCGATTGTAGACAGGCTGTAAAACAAGTACAGGAACCTCCGTTGATAGTGGTTGACGACGATCTATGGCGGGGACCGGCTGGCCTCATTGTAGGCGTGGTCGTTGGACTGGGGAAATAGTTTGACGACATGCTTGTCGGGGTTGGAACCTGGTTATATGTGATTATATCGTGTGATACTGGGTCGTTCCATGTCATCGGCGTTGACATGGACAAATCGAAGGAGTGAGATCGCATCTGAGCACCGGGCATAGGACCTGTCGTAACGGGAATCTCGCCAAATGTTGCGCACGAAAGATCTGTAGGAGGAGTCCATGGCATTGTAGATGAGTACATCTCTGGCGGGGCAGACATTGGATCATGTTCACCCATCGCCCTATCTTCCACTCCGAGCATAGCAAGCCCTGTGGATATCGAAGGGTTTCGGCTAAGACCACCGTCCATACTAGTAGGAGGAGTAGTCCATCCTGTCTCGAAACTGAACATATGTTCAGGCGGCGTTTGATGTGCTCCGGAGTACGTGATATTCTTGTCTTCTATTAGGCCGTGGTGCATTTGCTGCATATCTTGAGAGGTATTCGCGTGAGTGTTTCCATTGTGTTCAGACTTGGGCTTGCCTGCCCGGCTCGAAGGTGAATATCGGCACTCGATGCCGCAAGCTAAGCAACGGGAACATATCGGCCGGGCTTTAGAGCATTTGACCTTAGCTAAGAAACATCCGTCGCATGAAGCTCGGAGCCGAGGTTGGCGAGCTTTCGTAGAGGAGGCCATGGTGATGCCAATTGCTATTGATGTCAAAAATTGGGCGAGTGATCTGGTAGGCAGATATCTAGTCTTTAAGTGGAACGAAGGTGGACATGATTGGGAAAGGAGATGAGACGGGGCGTAGAGAGGGTAGTATTATAAGATAGTATCTGTATGAGGGTCTTAACGTGCGGTAGCACAAAGCTTACAATGTAACGACTTGAGAGAGCCAAGGCAGAGACAAAGTAAGGAACTAGACCGCTTCGATGCTGACGGAAAAGATTCGACGTATGTTATGCCCGGTATCAGTCGAGCAGAAAGGTAAAAGCAACCAAGAAAACAAGCTGAGTGGCCTGGAAAGGAGTTTATGAAGGATGTGAGAGATGTGCAGAGACATAAGATAGTCGACAGGGAGTCTGCTTAGAGTGTACAAGGACCCGGATAAAAAGGCTCAGGGGACTGACTAAAACCGGATTTGGTCTTAGGGAAAGGTGTAGTGAGAGATGGACCCACATAGAATACGTAGACTGTCAGAGAGGTTGCTTGGTTGCTTGGTGAAAGCCCAATAGACGTAGGTGGTGGTGCAGATAGCTATGAAGCCAATGAATAATAGGGTGGAGTAGATTTTAAGGAGGAATCTGACTGGTAAGGCCACCCTGACTTACTGAGTTGTTAGCAGTATAAGCCGGAACATGAAATCAATACAAGAAAATGAGTGGCCGGCTTAAGAAGAATAAGAGAACTTTCGCGTTCGCGAACAAGGTGGCTGACTGGGGTAGCTGTCAGCTGCTGTTGAAGGAACGAGCAGACACACGACACACACTGCCCTCCTCGTACTAATCTTGTGAGGTACCTTCCAGGTTATTCATCGAGTAGAGGTAGACCCGCAGCGCCTCATGGCTCCAATACAACAGGGCTCCAGGGTTCTCCAGCAGGTAACATCTTCATATAGTGGCGAATATTCCTGCCCCGGGTTGTCGGATGCCATTACCAATGGACTGGGTGGTAACCGGTCGTCCTTCAAACAGACTCGACCCTGGAGAAATTGAAGGTAACCAATAGCTTGGATCAACAACAGTCATTGATTGGTCCCGATATAATGGGCTGAGCTCAACTCGCAGATAATGTGCGTTGTGTACCAACAACAGCCCCAAAGCAGTGCTTTAGCAGATCTGGCATGGCATAAAAGCAACAAGAAAAATATAGCTTGTACCTATGCCAAATCAAGAGAGCTTCAGATCTGTGCATTAAGACGCGGCGAGCACCGTAAGAGGCCGTCTCTCCTTATTGTGACACGCATAATATGGGGAGAGAGCAAGCAAGTAACGGAGCTGTGAGAAGATGGCAACGCTGTGTCGCTGCGTAAATAGCTAGGTAGCTTCAGTATTCATACCTTGAGCACAGCTGCAGATGATTGACGAAGCACCCGAAGAGGGGTTCCATGGACAGGGTTCCGAGGATTAGAATGGCTTGGCTGGCTTGATGGCTAAGGATGGCTAAGAATGGTCATAGGCAGATCTGTCCGAACCGGAACGGGGTAGAGTCGAAGCAGACGTAGACTTATGCAGGTGTATATCGCCGTACAGAATGTCTTCAGACTAGCGGAAAGACATCGAGGTCTAGCAGACGGGTCCCTGAGCTATCTTGCAGCAGGTATGAAGATAGATGAGGCTCGGGCCCGAGGAGGTTCTACCGTCTCACCGCAGGCAGAAAGAGTAGGAACCCGATAGTGACAATCCAAGCTTAGAAACGACCATAAATTCCGATCTGAAGAGGAATAAAAAGAGTTTGTGTAATTGTTATTTGACCAGGGGTTAAGATTATACAAGGCATCATTGACGTGATTGCATCTGCAAGTTTCATTCCTCAGACGGAAATGTTTTTTTAAAGGAACCTTACATGATTTGATTGATGTTACAAGTTACAATGTCACCTTCGATCCGAAAACCAAGAACAGGGGTTATGGGTTATGTACATAGGAGTAAATATTTGCTATTGGAATAATTGCATAAGTGTATAAATCTTAATCTTACAAGCTGAGTACCCAGTACATGTGTACTTACGATATTAAGGTGAGAACTTACATGTGTGCAAATGTACTCTATACTCAAGTATTAGATTACCATTACAACATTAAATCCTGCGAAGGCAGGTACAATCGGCATTCGGAATTAAAGAGCCGGAGTAGGTGGGATACTGCTACCTACACTAACACCACTACGCAGAAAGGTGCTAGGTAGGTGCTAGGTAATTAAACCAGGGTGGCTAGAGCATTAATTAATGACCTCGAGGGTCCCTATTATATAAGCTGTCAAGCTCGGTATGACCCACGGTCTGTGCGTAAGACCGTTGAACGGCAGAGCCAACACTAAAATCTAACATCTCACATCCAACAGCAACAAGCTTCACCACTTCTCACATTCACATTGCTTCCAAGTTTTCTTCGACAGAGCCTCAATCCACGTGGCCCCCTTTATCATTTTTAAGATTATCTAAACAGAACTTAGCGTCTATACTCTCTAATTCGCTTACATGATGCTTCATTCTTCATCTAACATATCTAGCATATACGCTCTACGTCTTCAAGGGACGCGCAAGTTGCCAAGATGTTTTGCGGGTTCTTACTCAGCCTCAGCCCTATGAATCCTTCAGCGCTTCCAGCGTCTTTCAGCAACCCGCATTTTCTCGTTCTAAGGATCCCAAGAAATGAGAGATCCCATATTCACTTAATGTTTCATACCTGGTTACTATTATTATGTTGCATTGGCAGCCCGGAGGGTCGGATCTATTCATGCCCGGAATCATCCCTTACAGCTAGATGTGCTCAAGTTAGCCAAGAGGTCCTCCGCAATTCCCTGGATAGGCTCGATATTTCCTAAGCTACGATTGGTCCTGTGATCTATTCTATGGGATGCCCTGGTGCAGCTTAAATGTTCCTCTGTGCTTTCGTAGCTCTCATCCCACCGATAAGATAGTTTCGTCTTTTGCCCAAAGGGTTCCCTCGGTGTGGTGGGTTTTGCTGTGGTTCCATCGACCTTCTCGGACCTCCGTCACGCGTCAGGCGATGTAGTCAACTTTGCCGTTATCTCGAGCGAATTATTTTCAAAACAATGAAGACGCTGTGTGTCCAACCTAGGGACAATGCTTCGTCATCTCCACGGTTCCTAGAGAACGATCAATCCGGCACGTCTCCTCCAGCAAGGGATCTAGGAAGGATCTTATCCGCTGGTGACCTACCCGGCTTCATGGTGCCTTGTATATACGCTACGACGTAATCGAGTTATGTCAGGCTCCAAATCCACGATTACCTAGTGGTTTCAAGAAGACCCTTCCATTGCGGTTATGATCATCTAAGGCATTTCAACCCATTCAGTTTTTTCGGCCTATCAGACTGAATTCCCGTAAGGTTGAAGCTCCCAGTGGCCCAAACTCAACCCGCCAGACGCGAAGCTAATATGGGGAAGCGTAACCGGGATTTAATCAAGATATATGGTAATAGAACGCTCAAAGACCTTTTTAGATTTCTTGCATCTCGATCAAGCATACCCTGGGAAGTGGACACATTTGGGCTACTTGTGGCTGTTCCTCAGCTCGCTCCTATCCAATGATGCTCATTTCACGCAGCCCCCCAGGTCACGGCTTGGGAAACTAGAATGGTTCGCCGAAGCCATCGTTCTCCGGCTGCATCCCAACGCAGTCTATAGCTCTCGCCGATAAGACCCGACCAGGAACGATAGCAAAACAACTCGTTCTGCTGTTCCGATTCCACGTCTCGCCTTCCGCTCGCTACCTCTGGCTTGAAATACTAATTTCGTTAGCACGAAGCTTATGGGCTTGGTGTACATAAATTGTGAGGTTACTCTTGGAACCTGCGATATGTGCTCGCAAGATGCATCAAGCATTGGATTTTGTGACCCTCTCTTCACACTTCATCCAAGACCTTGGCTACTTGGCACATAGCTAAGGTATAACTCGGCATAGACTAGACCTCTCAAGACTGTATCTTGGTTTTAGCCCAAGGAACACACATATGGCAAGATAAGATAATTATTCCCTCGGGAAGAGATTCTGGATCCTAGATATCACCAAAACTTAGGCCGCCTCCAAGACCAACAATATTAACTTAGTGGTAAGATCTGGATCGTTTGGTATCGCCACATCTGGAGAGATCTAGACGGGCTCATAACTCCTAGACTTCTCATAATGCTTACAGTAAATCTGAAGTTTTCTGCGAGTGGTACGACAAACATACGGCTGAGGTCGGGAGAAGTAAAGGAAAGCCAAAAACGGACTAGCGGCCTGATTCCCTGGACCCCGTATCCACGATTTTTAGTGCATCGTGGGACATCCTTGTTCCACGTGCATGGGTCTCTGACCCTTTTCGGTTTTGTGCGGTTTGAGGAGCAGACGTTGTAGTCAACAAGAATCTGCAGGTGTGAAGGTGTGACAGCGGTCCCGAGTAACAAGTTGGGATGTTGATTTGCTATTACTATGGATAGCTTACCGCAACTACCGGTAGCGTATGTAAGTTTCACTCTCTTTTAATGTAGCCCTTGCGTCGCCAAATCGACGACAACGAGGCCTTGTTATAAGGCTTATATTTGATGGCCTCGTTAAAGTCGACTAAAATCATTCTCATATAAATCCTATCGAAAGTACAGATGAAGGGAGTTGATAAACCAGATGGTGGGAATCGCCACCGCTCATTCATCATTGTTTACAGATCGAACCCTGCAACGTCTAACGAAATTAATATGGGATGGCTTACCTTGACGCCATTGACGCCATATCTTGCACAAAGTTCAAGGCCAATGGTTGAAACCACAACAAGTATCCATGCCTACCTAGGTATCTAGCATCTCGAAGGCGCACCACCCGTGATGGGTTCGGATGAGCATTAGCTGCTGTGTACGTTGTGACAGCATAATGCTTGGGAATGGTATTTTATGTTCTGTTTTTCTACTCGATCGTATTACACTGGCTACAGTTTTAAACACAGAGCTACTGAGTAGTAGATGCTGGAACCGTTACCTAGGCGGTCTAAAATCCTAGTGCCAAATCACCACACCTACGAGACCTCGTCTTCATAAATAGGTATGGACAAAGGATTACCCTTGATTTTAAACTCGAATATCTTGAAGCTAATCTACAACTAATCTTTCGTTCTACCACATAGGTTCCTAGTACAGACTATGTTTATCCCAAGTTGGGTTTAGGAACATCCGTATTAGTTTGTCCTTCCACGCGAGGTATAACGTTCTCCAACCCGCTTCAGCTCACAATTTTTGTGTTTTCTTCAGCGACGAAAAAAAACTCTATGCTTCATATATGTGTAAACATATTTAGTCAAGTCTTAAAGCATGTGGGTCATTAGAGGGTTCATACATACCGGCTCCGAATTTCCCTAAAGCGTAATTAGTTATGCGCCCGGCTAAGCTACCCGGCCGGGGAACGGCCTGCTACCTCTTGATGGGTATGAACGGCAGATGAGACTTGGGGTTCGGCATACAAATAGCGATTGAGTTAAAACGCGGAGAGTTATCTCGGAATTTTCCATGGCCCTGGTTACCTAGAAAATGTCCGGATTACTAACTTAATTCGTTTCGATGAGAGTTCCCAGGAAATCCCAGTTTCAAGTGGTTCACTGAGATGGCAGATTAGGCCAACCACCCCTCCTTAACGCTTAGTCGGGCGTACTCGGGATATGGGCAATGGGGACTTTAGGTGGTGTCGTGCCCCAAGCACCTTTGGTTACGCCGCATCTCAAGCTCGGACGAACCTGTAAGCCGCCCCGTCCTATTCATCAGTCACGGCGGCACGAGATTTCGTGAAACTCCGTGTCGGTTCAACTAAGATATGCAATTAATTCACGACAGCATCACAGAGAAGCACAACCAGACCCCGTGAAGCTACAATAACCAATGACGTTGGTTCTATCGTCCATATTGTGGCATGGTAAGCCTTGAGATTAGAACCCGATATGCTTCTCACCCGCAGCTCTTTCGCTGTTTTGAATTTGCCTCTTTGCCTCATCGCATGAGCCTAGCTTGGTTTAAAATATTATAATTAATGATCGATACCTACTATAGGCTTCAATATATGGGCCGAGCCATCGAGTTGTCGAAGTGATCAGCAGCGGGAATTCGCAGACATTTACAGCGGGGAAACGTTCTGTACATGGCTCGTACCTAACCGATGCATAGACCCGTCAGAAGAAGGGGCCGCAGAGGAGGCTCAACGATTGCTCATAATAGAACTTTTGCTTTTTACTTCACTTCCTAATTTCGGTCCTATTGCGCAGCATGTCTAAAAAACGAAATATCGGCATCATTGCAATACCATTGAATGGCGAAACCACGGTCTTTACAAAACAGGAAATCCACGCTGCGACTAGCAAGTCTACCTTTCCTGTTTAGAGATTTTTGACGTCAATAAATCAGATAAAACAGAGACATGGGCAAAGGGTTCCGGTTTCACCAGCTAGCTGAGAGAGAATTACCCAATGGTCGTGGAAGATGCCATGAAACTTCGAACACGGAAAGGAAAAAAAGAAAAAGTAAAGAAGGGATCCTGGCCCAAGTCGACTCTAAGACATCGCAGGGAACACCCTTCTAGCTAACTGCCTTCACTGTTTGCCCTTTTAGATCACCTACGCAACGCCAAAGCATAGCTCGCTATATGTGGCTGCTATCTTCTGCCGCTTGTCGCCTCGGCGGTATTGATTCGCGTATATCGCTAGCTCAAGAACCTATTTGCTGCCGTGACACATGAAGCTTTCTTACCCACCCCTCCCTTTTTCAGGACTTGGGCATATCCAGATGTCTACCTACACACCTACCAAGACGCCTGCCAGGTAAGCGAGCAGAGATAGAAAATAAAAACAAGAAGCAAAGGGAACTTTGGGGCATGTGGCTGACGGTTCGACGTCTTTCCGTGCGCGGGGGCGGCCGACCCGTGGGAAAGCTAGCTGCTATGATTCATGAACGAATAATTGACAATGTCGTGCATACATACCTCATAACATGCCTACATACGCAAGGGAGGGAAAGGATTAGGAGGGTCGCATCGAAACGTGGTGTTTCTCCTCCGCGCAATGCCGCCCGCTGCGGTGCGACTCCAGGCATCCTTTTTGGGGGGGGGCCAGGATAGCGTCGATCGGATTGGAGGAAAGAGAACGCGGCCTTTATACCGGTCTCAAAAAGATACAGAGGAACAAAGGAAAAGTCGAGTTTTGATATCTCTAAGGTGGGTTTATGTAATTGCGGCGGACCGGCACAGACGCGAAGCTCCAGTGTGCCAGAAACTGCACTGAGCCAGGCAGCATGGTGGGCGGGAGGGTCAGATAGCGGGATCGCGAAGCCATCATTCGGCCCATTCTATTATCTTGGAGTGCAGATAACTTGTCGTGTGTGGAGTTGTTATTGTTTCATGATCCTCTTCAATTCAAGATCGAAGATGTGGGTTAGAAGGAGGAGCATGCCTAGTACATACATAGAGTACTAGTTAGGAGAATTCAGGGAAAAAAAGAAGATACCGATTTTGTACCTGTGTAAAGTCGATTCCTAATGCAGAAAGAGGAGAGGTATAGAAAATTCCCATTCGCAACACTAAATCGCTCTACTCTCTGATCCTATTCCCTACCTCTTCGATCGTAGCACTATAGCTCGGGTCGCACACCTACGACCTTGCTCTGCGTCAAGGGAACCCGACGGATCAAGCCATGGGGTTCGAAGCTGCGGTGCGTCCCTCGCCCCATTGCCTCGCTTGGTTTCGCTCCATGCGGCCTTCCGACAAGCTAAGCGCACTTTCATGTCGTGGGACGGCTGTCCCCCTCCTGTGGCATAGTTGGCGGTCCATGGAGAAAAAAAAATAAACCTGCGACGATGCAAGCTTTCTTGTTCGATCACGAGGCGAGCGCCACTTCGCTCACTCTCGCCGCCGCGAAAGCAAGGAAAAAGGTATGTATGTAGATAGGTAAAGAAAAAAAACATTCGACACTTTTTTTTCTCTAGCTCTTCGAGAGCTCGGAAAGAGATGTTTGGGGCTGGGTCGTTCCGTGATCGACAATTGGGGACTCGATCGCGGGTAGACAAGGTAGTAACAGCGATGGGCGCAACCGGAGATAGTGGCGTTACCGGGTCTGCTGGATATTGGTGCCGTGGGGGAGCCAAGAGAACGGAGTGCAGTCCGAGGGTTGCAGTATTGGACTCTCTGACAAAGATCGCGAGATTAAGTAGCTGTTGGAGATGCGAGTACGAATGGATGACTAAGGAGCATTGTGACGATCGTCGCCCCCGTTGATATCCCACTGGATTGATATTGGTGACTTCTTAGGTAGCGACTTTTGATTGCTTTGATTTTGACCAATGCTACCTACCTGGTATGTATAAGATATTATAGATAGCAATTTGCCAGTAGATCCTATACATGTCTATTTACGCAGGCGAATGAGTATTCGTCTAGACTAGAGGACTTAGGTCCGATTGCGCTTCGCTGGTGATACAGACGATTTCGAGTTCACATGTCAAAAAGAAGAGAAAAGTAGATCAGTGCCTATAAACAACAAGTAGCTTCCTGCTTATTATTTGATGGCATCCATCTGGAACATCTACAAGTTTTCGAGGCTCCAACGACAAACATATCGCGCTGAGGCAACAATTGAACGCGGTACCCTCAAGCACAACTGGTGTAGTGTCTGGATTAGTCGATCAATGTCGTTATCCACGTTGAACAATACCAATGCGGTGAGACGGTTGCGGTGAAGCGATGGCAAGAGAATCAATCACAAGTGTCAAGTAAGTAGTTACGATGGGGCATGATCAAGGTATAAGTAAGCTTTGCTATTCTTGTTTATGTGTATTGAGCTCCTCGTCTAATGAGAGGTGTATTGAGTACATAATGGAAATCCCATATTATGTATCAATCAGCTGCGATACGTCTATATGTCCCAGTCTTCCCAATTTCCAACGCCAACAGCCTATGAGAAGCTGCTTAAGAATCCACCGATATTATAACCCGAGATCGTCATCAGCCATGCTAACAGAAAGAGCGTGGGCTTGAATGATGCTATATACAAGAGAATGGGTGAGAGAAGGAGAAGAAGCGAATGAGGTTGTCAAGAGGAATGAGAGGCTTAGGCGTGGATACCTTCCTTCATGAAGGTACCAAGCTGCTTGGCAAGGTCACCGTGCATCATCGAGAAGTGGTTACCGGGCATGTGGTAGAAAGTGCTCTTCTCAACGTCGAGGTACTCGTCCCAGCGGTTAGGACCGAAGTCAGTTCGGTTGTCGAGTAGGAAGAGGGCATGGCCAGTGGGGTAAGGGTCAGGTCGAGGGTCGGTGGGCAGCTTGCAGACACCATCTTCACACCAGATAACTGTGGTCTTAGGGCACTTCTCCTTGGCAATTGGTTCGGCGGTATAGTTGGACAAAGCCGTAACGGATGCCGCGAAGTGAGGGAGAAGCCAAGATGGAATCTTCTTCTCTTCGGGGCTATCTCCCTCTCCGAGAAGACCGATCGACGCGAACCAAGCGTGGAGACCAGCTGGTAGAGGCTCGATGGTAATAGGGCAAGGTGAGTCAATGAGGATGAGGTGAGATACTTCCTCGTCAGCCTTGGTGAGTTGGTTCACGATTTCATACGCGATCACTCCTCCCGCTGACCATCCAGCGACAGCATAGGGGCCCTCAGGTTGACGACGCTTCATTTCCTCGATGAACTTGGTCGCCATCCCGTACACCCCGCACTTGTATTCTTCAGGAGTCTTCATGAATGGCGAGAACATACCCCAAACAGCGACATCAGAACCAAGAGTTGAGATCTCGGTATAAGATGTAGCGCTACCACTTCCGTCGGGAATTATGAAGAGCTGCCTCGTAGCAGTGCGGTGGTTTCCCTGTAGAAGGACGGATGTTGCCTTTCGGTGCGGGTAGGGATCAGGCACAGATGATTTAGTGACAGTCACAGTTTGAGTCTTGGTGATTGCCTTCGACTGAGACTTAACCTTGACAGTCTTAGTGGTAGCAGGTTTAGGTGCAGGCGCAGCACGCTTGGGCTTGTCCTCGATACCGAGCATTCGCTCAATGTCCTTCAAGGATGGGTTGTGTCCCAGAAGATCACCAGGGATGTCAAGGCCAGTCTTCTCACGAAGGATACCGAGGATAGACAAGCTCATGAGCGAGTCCATACCTAGGGCAGCTAAATCAGGAGCAGCGATCACTTCTTCAGCTTCGACACCCATCTCAGAGCAGATGGTATCGCGCACAATCTGTTGGAGCTCGCTGTTGCTTCCAGACTCAGCTGCAGCAGAATCTTCCTTCACTGAACCCTTGTCACTCTCGCCAGGAGTGGTGACTTCAGAGTCTGACTCGATGTCATCGTCGCTATCAGATGTGCCACTGGAGCCACTAGACTCTAGGGCGGGGGCAGGTGCCGCAGTCTCGAATTTGCCGAGGAACTTCTTGAAGGCACCAATGGTAGCGTAATCATTGAAAGCATGAGAGTCGACTTCGAGTTCAAGCTCTTCACGGAGACGGCCGCTGATGGTAAGACCCATTAGGGAATCAACACCGAGATCAGCGAAAGCGATGTTATCCGCCAATTCGTCGTGGCTAACACCAGTCTCCTTCGAGACGACGTCCATAACTTGGGATACAACCGAGGTCTGGGCTAGTTTCTTGTTGACGGCAGGGAGATTAGAGCTGGTCACCTGTTTCTTCTCTTTGGCAGGAGCCTTGGCGGGAGGCTTAGCAGCGATAGGCTTAGCAGCTGGAGCAGCCCGAGTAGCGACGGCATTGGGGTTTGGTAAGACGGCGTTGAGAATCTTGCGCGGGATAGACTGGAAGCGAATGTCGCCACCGATAGCAATGAGTCTATCTCCGTCAAAGATGTACGCATCACCGGCCATCATCTTAGTACCCTTGACAGGTTGCATGCGAATGTAAGTTTGGTAGGTCTTTGAGGCGTCAAGTCGCTCGGCAAATCTGATACCACCCCAACCGTGGGAGATAAAGACCTGCTCACGAGAATCAATAGCATCGGTTCCGTTGACGATAAAGCCAGAGATATGGCAGACTGAATCGATCCAGTATGGTGGGGTACGGAACGTGCCGTCGGCTGGTGAAGTTTGGAACGCGACCTTGGCGGTTGCCTCACAGGTTTCGCTGTTCAGAATGACAGACTCCATGCCCTGGTATTGCGGGGAGTAATCGACAAGGGCAGTGAAGAGCTTGTAAGCAATGCCTCGGCTGACCTTAGAAGCCTCGCCGCGCTCTTCGGCAGCCTTCAGAGCATCAACGCGTCCCTTGATCAGGTAGCTAACACGTTCAAATTCATCTAGCCAGTCTTGCTTATTGCCGTAGTAGACTTTGCAGGCAGCATGTTCAGCTTTCTTAGCACCTTCACCAGTGGTGAAGATGATGTCAGCGACGTTCTCGGCAGCGTTGACCTTGACTTCCATGCGTAGCACCTGGCTTGATGCCTTGGCGTCGAAAAGAAGAGTTTTGGTGACTTCCATCTGGGCGACATTCATGCCAATATCCTTAACGTCGGGGCGAACAAGTTGGTAAGCATACTCGCAGATGGTCTCGGCCATATCGGCGTAGAGGGTTGATGGTGTTAACATGACACCATTGCAGCGATGACCTTCGCAGATCTTTCGCAGGTTCTCTTCGGCCAGGTCTGATTCTGTCTCAAGGATAACAATGTCACCCTTGACTTCCTCTTTGGTGATTTTCTGGACGCTGGTGGTAGATAATCTCGGCCTGGCTGGCTCGATAGCCTTAGTAGGAGCAGCTAAAGCGCCACGGTTCTTGGTGATACACCAATCGCCAGTGTATTGTAGCCAGTAGTTCTTAAAGTCGAAAGAGTAGGTGGGAAGGTCGAGAAGACGTACTGACGCGTCGAAGTCTCGGTGGAACTCGTTCCAGTCAAGGTTCAAGCCGGCGGAGTGCAGCGTGCAGAGAGTTGCACTAAGAGTCTTGTAGGTAGGCTCGTTGCGGCGCAGGGTTGGAGCAGCAATGGTGGTAGCTCCGAAAGCTGCCTTAACCATGTTAGCACATACTGGGTGTGGGCCAACCTCAAGCCAGGCAGTCTTTTCGTCGATGACGCCGGCTTGTTGAGCGGACACAAGACCGCCAAGGAAGTTAACGGCGTCACGAGCGTGGTTGCGGAGGTAAGTAGGGTTGATCGGCTCGCCTTCAAGGAGTTTGCCGTGGAGGGGAGAAATAACTGGAACCTTGGGTTCTTGGAAGTGAACCGAGCGAGCTAGCTTCTCAAACTCGTCTAGAATTGGCTCAACTTGCGCAGAATGGAAAGCGAAAGGCACCTTGAGTTGAGTGCACTTGAAACCAGCATTTCCAAGCTGTTCGGCGATCTCAGCTATCTCCGTAGAGCTACCACTGAGAACCGTCTCTCGTGGACCATTAATGCAAGCGATATTGGTTGTTGCTGCACGGTCGCCGAGTGCCTCAGTGACAGTCTCCACAGAGCCTTGAACTGCTAACATTGCATGGGTTCCAGCAGTGCATTTCTCAACAAGGAGCTGGGCGCGAGCACCAACCAAGTATATGGTGTCGCTAGCAGACAGTACACCAGCGACGTGGAGGGCAGCGTACTCGCCCAAGCTGTGACCAAGAACAGCGCTGGGTTGAATTCCCCAGGACATCCAAAGCTTAGCTAGCGCCATCTCGAAGGAAGCTAGACCCAATTGAACAATGACAGGAGAAAGCTTCTGTACGTCGGGCTCGGTGCCCTCAATAAGAGGGAGGAAAGATGGGAAACCGTGGATACGAGCAAGCTGATCGTATTCATTGATAGCTTGGCGGAAGATGGAGTAGTGTGCATAAAGATCGTGACCGAGACCCGCGTAGTGAGATCCTTGACCTGTGAAGAGGAATGCGACCTTAGGTTGTTCGGGAGAAACAGGAACAAAGTTAGACTTCAAGCGCTCCTTGATTGCTTCTTGAGCTTCGATGAGGCTAGTAGCAGTCACATTCATACGCCAGTAATGCTGGATCTTGCGGGCGGTTGTAGTGTATGCAACGTGAGATACGGAAGTAGAAGGGTTTTCCTCCATCCACTTGACTAGGTTTTCAGCATTTCGGATCATGGCAGCCTTCGACTTGGCAGTGACAGTAATAACGTGATGGGTACGAGGGTCGACGGTAGCCGTCTTGTAGCGAGGGCCGTCTTCAAGCAGGAGACCAGTATTACCACCAGCCGCGCTGAAGTTGTTAACGAAGACTCGTCGCGGCTTTCCGTCCTTTCTAGTGAACGGAGTCTTGTGGAATGCGATGTTAACACCACGTTGGCTAAGATCTGGCGGGAAAGTCTTGTTAATCTCCTTTTTAATACCAATATGTGGTGGGATGGCATTTTTCTTGAGCATCATCAAGACTTTAATGAGGGCAGTGACACCAGACGCGGCTTCACCGTGACCAACATTAGCCTTAACGGCGCCTAGGTAGAGAGGTCTATCAGCCGGTCTGTGTCGGTTGGCGGGGGCAAACACATCTGTCACAGACACCATCTCAGTTCCGTCGCCGGCCTGAGTACCTGTGCCGTGCATCTCGACGTAGTCTACATCAAGTGGATCAACACCAGCGTCATCTAGAATAGCAGAAGAGAGGACAGATTGGGTCGGCCCATGAGGATGGGTGATAGAGATGGCATCAGCTGAATGGTTGGTCTGAGTTCCAAGGATAACGGCGAGAATGTTGTCTTTGTCAGCAATTGCGTCGTCTAGGCGCTTCACAATTACTGAAGCGCAGCCATCCGCACGGCAATATCCATCCGCATCATTGTCGAAAGTGTTGCAGTTATGAGTCTTGCTCAAGAACTGACCACGGCTCAATCCGGAGAAAATATCCGAGTTGGTCATGCAAGAAAGACCGCCAACGATGGCGGTATCGCACTCCTTCGCTCGTAGGGCGGTGCAAGCTACCTGGAGGGCAGCGGCGCTGGATGAGCAAGCCGTGTCGATGTTCAGACTCGGCCCGCTGAAACCAAAATGATAATTAATTCGGCCGGGGCCGAAAGCTCTAACGCCACCAGTAATGTAGTAAGTATCAACCTCCTGAGCGGCGTTGATCTCTCGCCAGTCGTCGGATGTCTGGCCATAGAAGGTACCAATGCGGTCTAGCCTTGTAGATGGTGTCCGGTTAGGAACATATCCGGACATCTCAAGTGCCTCGTAGGCTGTGGTCAAAGCCATACGTTGCATCGGGTCAGTCTGGAAGGCTTCTCGGGGAGACATATTGAAGAATCGCGGGTCGAAGTGGCCAGGGTTCTCAATCCAGTTTCCGTAAGGTGTGTGACTCGTGTTGATCGCCTTTCCGGTTGGGTCAACGTGAGTTTCAACCGGGAACCTATCCGCAGGCACAACACGGTGAGCGTCTATACCCTTCTCGAGAAGCTCCCACAGTGCTTCGTGACTAGCCGAGTCGGGAAAACGACCCGCCATACCGACAATAGCAAGTTTGCAGTTGCCAGTAGATCCGTGATTTCCGATCGAAGTCGCCGTAGTTTCACGCGAAACTTGCGGAGCTGGTCTCAGGATGACCTCTGCCTGAGTCTGTGATCGCAAAACATTGGCCAGGGTGCTGGCTGCCTGCGTTGGGCCATACGGAATCACTAAAATACGAGAACCTTGAAATCCACGCGCCTCATTGGCGTTTCCGCTTAGAGTCTTGTGGAATATTAATGCTTCGTTAAGGATCTCGTGTACCACAGCCGTGAGAAGCGACTTGGTATCCGTCTGAGGGAATGGTAAGCCAGTGGTGCAGGACATAACAACACTCTCAGGCTTTGATCCTGCCAAGGCCGTGGTGACAGCCTCATCATCAAGCCGAAGCATCTGCCTGATATCTACGAGTCCATGTAAATGTGGAGCATGGTATGGACCATACACTGGGATAGCCGTGGGTCTAGATTCAAACAAATCCTTGCTAAACAAAGACCGCAGCGTAGCTGGCGGACCAGATATCGCGATGTTATTCGCGGAAACGGCGCTCACATAAGCATGCGCAGCTTGTGAAATTCCCTTTTAGAGGGTTAGATATGATATGGTAAATTCAATGTTTAGAAAATCTCACCTCTTCTTTGTGAAACTCTGCGAGAATAGACTTCGCCTCCGCTTCCTGAGCGGCGGGAAGGACATATGTCCAACTTTCTGACTTGTCGGTTGATGGGCTAAGTCTTTCTGCTAACGAAGCCACGTGAGATCCTGTCCTGAATGCCATCAAGACGGTCTGGACGGCGATGGGGAGAAGGGTGGAGAGCGAGGGGCTCGACGCAATAGCGGTTGCAGCGAAAAGACCGGTACAAAGACCGGACAGTTTCGTGTTTTGCTTGCTAGTAACATCTCCATGTTCCTTCTCGGACCGGCTATTCCATCATGTTAGTTAAAGTTTGTGGCTAATGTATTCTCACCGAATTGGTTCATACTCGATGTAGTGTGCTAGCTGTGCTATGCATAATAGGGCGCTATCGATGCCAGGGAACTTGATCTGTTGTGCGTGGTATCGTTCGTTGAGCTGTTGTAGTGTTCTAAATATCGGGATCTTTCGTCGTTCTTCTCGAGGTAGTCGGTCTATCTCATCTCTAAGGGCATCGCCGGCTAGGCGGAGGAATTCCTTCGACAAAACGCTCGGGTTCCCTCTTCTGTAAAAGTCGGCTAGGAAACCATGAGTGTCGAGACTCTGGTCTCCGAAAAGGAGAAATGCCATCTGGTCCGCCATCTTGTTGTTGATGGGTGTGGCTAATGTTGTTTGATGATTGTGTGGTATAATCTCAAGCTTTTGGCGGCGGTCGAGGTGTCTTTGACTTATATATATCAGATCAACACATCACCACTCAGATAAACTAGCCTGAACTAAATTTAACACGAAAGCAGTGTCTAATCCCATGTGTGAGATATCTACCGTAGTACCTGAGGCGTCAAGACCATAAGTCAGGGGGGTGGGGTGTGTAGGGGGGGCGACTGAACTCACTCCCTGGCCTGGGTCCCCATACAGTACTTCCAATTAGTCCGGCATGGTTCGATTCTCGGTGACCGAAGGTTCGTGGGAAGATAAGCATTACATTTCCATTTTAGGAGAGAGTAGCTAGATCGTAGGGCTGCCACCTAGTGAAGGTGGATATCCCATGTCTTATCCGAAGGGTAATAGTCGTCGCGGGAGGCGAACCGTGACATCTCGACCATTATTCCTTTAGACCGAACTGCAAAAGACCGTACTGCAGGTATAGTTCCAATTGATAATCATTACATCCCTAGCCCATCACACTGCGAAATTATATCATTCGGGAGCTAGGGAGTTATGCTGCCCTGACTAATTCGAGCCTCCCTCACGCGTCCTACGAAGAAAACTTAGGGAATCTGACACGAGATGTATAGCTCCCATGAAACTGCACACGGAAAGGTTCGTGGGTGTTCTCTTCCCGGGTTTCCAATGAATTGCTGGTAATCTTACTTAGGCGCCAAATGGTGGGTCGTTGAGTTGACCGTTGGGGATGTCCGCCGAAAGGTGCAGCAGCAGTAAGCTTCTGGTGCACGTCAGGACGGACGAGAATGAGAGAGGCTGTACTGTGCAGTAACTCAGCAAACCCCGCCACGAGAATAAGAAAAAATGAAAAGGGAATATTGTAATAAGACCAATTCCTCATTAGAGGAATCAT
Organism: Annulohypoxylon stygium; assembly: GCA_003314315.1. Classification (NCBI taxonomy): domain Eukaryota; kingdom Fungi; phylum Ascomycota; class Sordariomycetes; order Xylariales; family Hypoxylaceae; genus Annulohypoxylon; species Annulohypoxylon stygium. The sequence continues at coordinate 93,584 of QLPL01000017.1, forward strand.
TCATGTCTCACTGAAGATAACTGAACCGCTGCGCTGGCGCCACCACCGACGGGTATGAGCCGAAGGATTGTTATCGTCTATTTTCAAGAAGTTCCTGGAAATCCTGAACACCCTCGAAATATCTTGAATATCCTCACTAGTAATTTGGCCGTGCTGCTTCCCAGAGACGATACGTCGTTTTCCTACTAGTAACAGCACCGTCATCACGGTTCGACCATGATGCCTAGCGGTAACTGGTAGGCAGCTAGTAAGAACCAAACAATCGCGTTGTGGATACGACGGATAATGCAGATGAGCCGCATCAATGGTAGATGCATTTCTCAAAGAAGACTAGCCTTGGCTAAGCATTCTGAGCGTAAATGGGTTAGTTGACAGCAATTTACGCCCGCCACTGACGAGAAAAATATTGAGTACGACCGAGGCTATCCCGTATATTGACATGTCTTGCCGCGGCAGGGAGTACACAATGCGCACAATGTCTCTCAACTCTCACCACTGTCTCGGGATTGCTTTGTAGGGTGATGCTCTGGCATGTGCATGTGCATGGGCAGCAGAATGCAGGTAGGTAACTATCGAAGTAATTGGCCAAGTAACTGACCATTTTGCCTACTACCACTACTTATTGCCCATATTGCCCATAGTTTGGGCATTGGTGTTGTGCGTACATGGTGACCTGCATTAGCATGCCGACGCCCACGGACTTCGCTAGACTCCTTCGAGCAATAGCGGCAGGGGTATAAGTGCGATCATGATCCACGGATGGAGAATTCCAGAGTTTAAATTCTCGATCTAGCGTTGTCCGTGTGGGCTAGCAAGTTTTTGTTTGAGATCCTGATCGCATTTGGTTGTGGCTGTTCTATAAAAGGTAGAGATTGAATGGTTTGAATAAGAAGAAGATTAAGAGATTTAGAAATTCCATCCTTTCCAAAGTCCAAGCAAATTCTGATCTCGATCCTTATCTCCTTATCCCCTACTAGGTAACTATTAGGTAATTAATAACCCCGATCGTACCTCTCAGTAATAGCAACTTATAGTATGTGATTGAAATGCAACGTTTTGAATTTAATACGAATAAATGCACAAACGTAAATTTACCTACTAGATACCTACCTAGCTAGCATGACTGAGTTAGGCAAAGGTACATCACATCACAGATCCTGCAAGCATTAGGTAGGTACCTGGGTCCTAGATATCATATCATCCCAGCCACACCTACGTGTACATATATACTCATTGGGATATAAATTTCACAGGTCGATTAAGTCGTCATCTAGGATCAATATATCTAACGTAAGATCCATAGGTATAGAGATACCTGGGTACGTTAAAACTTCTTCCAAGTTATGTGCCTACCTATCTAATTTTGATTGTCTCCCTTACAGTCGACTACCGACGATATATACTTTAATATAGGGCAAATCACTATTTCACATATCACATACATGGTATATAAGTAGTGCGACCCGGGGTTGCTCTAAATCATCGTCTTGTACTAGGTGACCCTAATATGGCCGCCCTACAACACGTACATACCTGGCCAACACACAGCTAGGTACTTAATCCGACATATGCAAATGGCAGCTTGCTAGCAGATTAAGTTTTGCAGGCATGGATCTCCTTGCTAAGTTCCCGCTAACGGGTACTAGTGATCGCGGCGGGTGGCAAACGGTTGATCCATGGATCAACGATATTCCAGCACCACAGTAAACCCTGCTTGGTGTGCTTAGTGGGCTCTTGCGCCACGTGGAGTAGAGCGCCTAGTACCCCTAACACCAAGTACCGTAGGAACAGTGAAAACTCCATAGTGCATTAGATCTCCATCCTTTCACATATTCTCCAATCTACAATCCCCAAATCTAGAACTTCAACCCAGAACTTGGAATTGATCATCCTACCTAGCTGCTTGTCCGCCTAGGTACCTATCGACTTGTGCTACACAAGGCACTTTTGATTACGCTTCACTATGGCTTATTTCCGTAACATACACTCCCTCGTCGCAATATCCTATCTCGAAGGATTCTTCCTTACAGCGGTCTTCCACCCGTTGACCGCACATGCGGACTTGATCACGGACCTGAGCGACCTGGACACATCCATCTATGGATCGATAACGCATCTCGGTCTAGCATCCTTAATGGGGAGGACTACGTAAACCTGTTGCTCTTACCTACCAGCCACACCCAAACAGCTAGGAGTCGGCTATCAGAAAGCTGACAGTCTTTCATCTCACCATCCATATGACACGCCGTGATATTATCCCGTTCGCCCGGGAAACGTACCTTCTTCCGATACTGCTCTATCGTGTGTTCTTAGATAGGATACGGTACGAGACCATTGGGTCGAGATGGGTCGGGTTGGTCTGGCCGCACCCTCCAACCTCCAAGCGATGAGAAATCGGACCTCCGGTCTATTATCGTATAGATCCCAAGCCAGATGCGCTGGGCCAAATTACTCATGCACGCAGACTGCCTATCATGGCTTTATTATTCAGGCAGACGTAGCTGATTACAGAGCATATTAGCGCTGTGGGCTCCCAGAAATATTTTCTGGTTAGCATTGCATGCAAGCCTGATGCTTTTGCTAACGAACCACGCTCATTGGTTTAATCATTATCTAGAAGATTCATTCTACCCGGATTGAGAGACGGTTTCATCTGCAGGTAGGTAGGGTTTGGTTTCGGCTTAACCCATATGGGTACCGTGCAAACCTCGTAGCATTCTAATTTTCCGCCGATACAGTCCAGCTACAGGTCTCGTCACAGCTGCGTCGAATGGCTCAATCCTTTGGCTAAGAATTCAGCTCCTAACTTCTCCACATGCCGTCGTCATAACCCGAAGTCCCTCGATCATTGGCTTTGTTATGATCAAAAGGTCTCGAACGACGACCAGATGCATACTGGGTACCTGGGTACTAGGTACTCATATTCAGACATCCCATGTCATGTTGTGCGGTGGCTTCTAGAATGATGACTGCCAAGCCCGTGAAGACTGTCAACAGTGACTTGTCGAAAGCCATTAAAACGGCCGTACAAATCAACGTTGGACTTTGAAATACGTCGTAAATATGCGAGTTAAATCTTACATCATACGGAAACGAGTCTCACGGACTGGGCGATCCCGTTCTACAGCCCGTTACAATTTGACAGCTTAAGATACGCCTAAATTATAGTATTCTAGGGACCATCCTTAGGGGGGTAGCTTAATCGGCGCACATGAAGAGCTGCATCGAACGAAGATCCGCAACTTAATCTGCTTCGATTTGCTTTTTCGATTTAATCAATCATATCTCGCATGCGTATAATATCAATCGACGATGAGGAATTTTTCTACTAATGATAAGGGCTCGCTAAAGATTGTGGCGCAAAGTTTGGCCAAACTTCGAATCAGCGACGTTGAAGATGGCGTCCTCTCCGTAATCTTCACCTCAGCCATTCATGCCCGTCTCGGACTCGGATCAAAGGAAAACCCCAGATTGGGGAACCTGTCAAAAAACATCCTGCCCTGCCTCCCTATTGTTCCCGTGGGGATTCCAGCGAATTTTTTCAGACGGCTCGCTAGCACAGCTTACGATATGCGCAATGCCGAAGTCTGCATATCGACTTATCGGAAGACCCAGTCAGGAAGATAGAATGCTTAGCTAAGTCAGCTCGAGCGTAAGCTGAGAATATTAATGGAATATTTTATGTGTAACGCCCAGGAACCACGCCCCCTTTTTAGGTCTCATCGACCTAGACTGCTGCAAGTTAAGATCTCTCCCGCGGAGCCGAGACCCAAGGACGTTGGACCCAGGTTTTCAGCCCTAAGGCTGGCGACACCGTTCCAAGGCTCCTTCGGGGTGACTAATTATCCCGCATATGTGACGGCGAATCGCTGTGACAGATAACATGGCTTGAAGTTGTTTGGTTCGATGAAACCTAATGACCGGTGGCCTCGGGAACTAGCACCTTTACTGCCCGTGTACCCAGATTAGTAAACCGATCCAAACCATCCAATGGATATTAGTTAGGCAAGGGACTTTGGGGACTTAAGAGTTCGTAAAATGAACGAGACCCAATCAACCGCCAGCGATGTCATTCTCGTATATCCGAAGTTCGAGACCATTATCCCCCAATACCCAGCTCAAGAGCGGGTCTCGCTCATCAATGAAGGGTCTAAAACCTGCGCATTACATGAGCACCCACGTGAAATTCCCGACTGGCTGGCTCGACCTGGAGGTGGAGTCGGAATCACCACCGACGCATGTAGCTGTGCGGCGCGCTCCTTTTTACCTAAAAATTTCAAACCGTACGTTGACGAAGTAAGCTTACATTATCTGAGCCGCGTCTGTTTCAATTCTGTACTTGGACGAAAATTTGAGAAATATCATTATGGTATAGGACCTTACAGTCAGTTAATGCGAATATGTACTACTCTATGTGAGGCATTCCCAATTCTCCTGTACACCCAACATATTCTGGCATTAAACAACCAACCACAAAACCACTAAGTGTAAAAATATAGTCGCCGAAAATTAATATGCTAAGCGGTGAAGTCCGCCCGTATGTCCGTCCGTAATCAGCCACGCCGTAATGGACAATCAAGCCTTTGGGCACTCAGCCCGGGGTATGTAGGGGGTGAATGTGTATGTAGGAGTAGAGAACCTCCGCGATAAGAGTTAAGGGGACCCCTTTTCTTCCGTGCCTACCTACGTCCAACATCGCACCAGGAATCCTTAGCGCGCGCTCCGCCTCACTTCTACTCAGCTCGTCGTCACATTGTACAGAGAACTACACCGCCAAGGTTAGTCAGCACTTTGATTCGTACGCGCACCAGTCTAACAGACTGGTTACCGTGAGACTTACCCCGTGTAATTAGTCGGTGGCACGGTGATGAAGCCATCCGTGTTGTTCCAATCCGAGTGCCCGGCAGCGTTGCCCGTGGTGGGTATGTCCATCGCGTCGCACGCGTCGATGTGATCCTGGGGTATCGTGTAATTCCTCAGCTTATCCGGGGCCTCGAGCAAGGTCGCACTCAGACCCATCTCGACGTGCCACTCGACGTGACAGTGGAACAAGAAAACCCCCGGGTTGTCGGCCTTGATGCGAAACACCGCGTACGACTTCGAGTTCACGGCGATCGTGTCTCGCCTGGGTGGCGTCTCGTTGATTTCTGCGTCGGCCGTCCAGTTCCCTGCTTCGCTCTCCGGGCGCGCGAGAACTTGGAACTGGTGACCGTGTAGGTGGAAGGGGTGGATGGCGTCGTTATTGTTGTTTATAATGATCTCTATGATCTCGCCGTATTGAGCGACGAAGGGATTGATCTGGCCGTATGCTGTTGTCTCAGTGTTATTCTCACCTAGCGAGGCAGCGGAATATAGCGCCGGCACTTTCTGAGCGATGTACATCGTGTCGTTGAAACATGCTCTGGGATACCCGTTGACATCATGGCAGTAGTCGAAATTCAATATCCACTGCCTATCCACAGGTTCTAGGACATCTTCATCGTCTTCCGGCGCGAAGGTGGCGTCGTTAAAGGGTTCGAATTTCTGGACATCGAATGTCTCATTCTTGTCCAAGTGGTCGTCTGTGACCAACAGACCAGTAACGTTGAACGGGAATGTAACTGGTCTCGGGGGATTCTCAGCTGCGAAATCTTGATTCACATCCAACACGACCAAGTACGGGTAGTTCTTGTCAGCGTCGTCAGGAATCGTGATTAAGACATCCGTCCTCTGAGCCGCGGATATACGTAACTGTTTCACGGACTGCTTTTCCACATACGACGCATCGATAGAGATAACATCCATGTCAAAATCGGCGAATGTAATGAATGTGGAGAACATGGCAGACCAGTTGATCATCCGGATACGGTACGTCTTGCCCGCCTCGACCTGGATGTGGCCATTACCCCCGTCGTTTACAAGAGTGCTATTAGGAAGCGGAGGCGCGAATTGTGTGTTGTTGGGCTGAATCATAGTCTGCAACAATGTAGGCGCTTGGTCGCGGTACCTGCACACATGCGTCAGCGACCCTGAAAGAAAACTCCGATTTCTTCCTAAAACAAACGAGGCGTCGGCTTACCAATCAGACAAGGTTAGGATAACTTCCTCATCATAGTCGTCTTCATAGGGATCGTCGTCATCATGAATAATCAGCGGCCCTCGGAGGCCGTCCGGATATTGTCCTGAGCTGTGTGAGTGATCTTCCACGTCGTTGTGATTAGCTCATGATTAGCAAGAGGAAGTAACCCGGCCACTTTGAGCCTCTCAACTTACACCAATACGTGCCAGGTGCATCGGCCTTTTGGCATCTGTCGTCAGCTTCATTCCCTTCATCGTATTCAACGTCTCACTTACATAGAACCGGTACTTGACAGTATAATCCGGAGGTAAGGGACATTGGTTGGTGCCAACAGCGCCGTCCATATCATTCGAACTGACTTGATTGATGCCATGGAAGTGTAGACCTGTCGTCTCGTTTCCCAGCTGGTTGTTTAGATTCACCACGACGATATCACCAACATCCGCCTCTATCTTTGGACAAGGCCAAGCATCGTTTATCCCAATAACCGGCCTCTCGAACCCATCTGGGCTCGCAAGGACCCAGGTCACGTTCCAGTTGTATGTGACCGTCTTTGCCAGCGACCCTGTGACCTGAGTCAGCGCGGCGAGGAAGGGAAGGTATCCCCTATACATCGCACCTGATGAGAACTCTATGTTGACAGGAATAGAGAGTCATCTAGGAAGCGAAGAAGGGGGTTAGAAACCAAAATGAGGATTCAAGAAAGAGGAAGATGAAGAGTGAAACGCCAGATGAGCAAGTTTCGCGGATCCGGGACACCACCCGCGTCTTTTAAGAGTGTGTCGATGGCGAAATTCGGCGGCGAAGCTTCCGATGTTAAAGGATAATATCCAGACTTATTCATGGGTTGATGGGGAGAGGTACGGGGCAAGTTGAGAGCCTCTGTGTACTCCTGCTGCGCTTCATGTTTGAAGAGTTGAACCTTGCAAACCCACGAGAGGAACCTTGAAGCAGCTGACATGTTGATATTGCATGGCCGCATGCGAGATCGAGTATATCGTCTACATCGCCAATTAGAGCTATCAAGTTGACGCGTTGGCGCTGGAATTCAAATGCACGGTCTATATTAGGACCCACGATAATTCTTACCCCGGAAGTCCGTAGCATGGAATGTCGGCTAACAGCATCGCCGTTTTCGAGACGTGACACTTGAAAACAGGCACATAAAACCTATGGAACGAACACTTAAAATACTATTGGTGCTGGCATTATTTACCTTTGGGTCCGTTGGAACGGGACAGACCGAAAAATCGGAGCCGTTAGGCGCAGATAGTTGGCGGACTGGGTGTTTCAGACACCACCTTTAAAGATTTTAAGGTCAGAGATTAACTCAAAACGAGTAGAATTAAAAGGGCAGCACACGCAATTAAGCAGACACAAGGTGCGATTCACGTCGTAAGGAGGGCACATCGAACGGAGGATCGTACATATTGATTGCGATCATTTATATGGCAATTCTAGAACAAAGTGGCAGATGCGGTGCGATGATGCTGACGTGTTATATATCTACAAGAGTCGAGATGTTATCTCAATGTGAACTCATTAAACTCGAACTTTCTCCATATTCGCCTATCTTAGCTTCATTAGACCGGAGGCAATGTCTCACTGCCGACACATCGAACCTCGTGGTGCTAATGCATCTCGAGGATCTTAGGTAGTGCTTATTTCATACCTGCCTACACAGAACCCAGAACCCGAGTGAACGGCCTCCCGAGAAGCTAATTTTCCGTAGCAATGCTTCACCGGTAATGCCTTACAGCGAATCGTAAAGATTGATAGCCACTGCTTGCAGGATAGGTAGGGCGCCATTGGTGGGTATCTGCCTTGGTATGTAAACATCCGCGTCTACGAGGCATGCATATAAATTACTAGCATATCAAATACGGCGCCAATGGCATGGAATGGAACTCGGTTATCTACGTCATATAAATGACTTGCAGGATACGAGCTGTGTGGTTAAAAATAGATGTTCTAGTTTAATGGCTAAAGCGCAAGCGCAGAGTTGATTGCCCCTATATCCAGGGGTTTCGTCGCGAACGGGCCATTTTATAACTTTCTGTTTTCACCAAAGGGCTGCGTTTATCTAAAGCGTTCAATCATTTTCATAACCCGGGAATTTCAATCCTCAAATATCATCAAAATGGGATTCTCTAAGTTTGTGCAAGGTCACAATCAAGAGATAATAATTTGACATTGTCCCGATATGTCTCTCTAACTTTCAGGTATAGTCAGGGTCCGGATAATTCGCCCAGCTTCTCTCTGCCGTGCCAAACGCCGTCAGGGACTCCGCATCCGGCTCCAGCTCCAAGACGACAATTTCATTCTCCTCATCTGGCTTGAGCACCGTCCCCGGAAGATACAGTGATTGCTGCGAGCCTACGACCCAATATCGACCCAAGTTAAACCCATTTATCCAAACATTTCCCTTGACGCCGTCCGGGACAGCTAAAAATGTATCCAGACTCATTGAGTCGGAGGTATTCGCCGCATCAATGCGAAAAGTGCCCTTAAAGAAAACAGGTGGTGATCCCGTTGTTATCGACGGTACCGGTACATCGGATCGGGTAGTAGGAGGCTCTTCGAGAGGTAGTGAGTAAATATCCCACCCAGATACAACGTCTGACCCAATAGTCACATTCCCTACGATGCCCTTATACGGATCCTCTAGCGCGATAAAGGTGCCGGATTCCCGCGACCAGTAATCGACGCGGCCGAGATTCTCAATCAGAAGCTGCACTGTATCCCCCGGCTGTAAAGATAAGTTGACTTCCTTTGGCTGGGCATATGTGCTATCAATGGCACCCTCCTTTATTCCATTCACATACACAATAACCCGATCCCTAGCTCTATCCCCCGGTTGCAAAACTCCATTCAGAGCCGTAGTAACTACATGCTTGTAAAGCACCAACCCATAAGCCTGCCCTAGATCCTCCATGGTAACCGGCGCCTCGCTTGCCCTCTTCTCTCCTAGCATAATCTCATCAAACAACGCTCCCATAGGCGTTAACGTGATATTCTTAATCTCCTGCAATGGCACATTCGTCGGAGGCTCCGGTATACTGCCCTCAGGAACATACTTCGCGATCGTATCCCTTAACGTATCGTACAGTTCCGTCGTTCGTCCGCTCTCATCAAGCGGGGCCCCGTAATCGTAGCTCGTGATAAAAACCGCCGTGTAATTCTTCCAGATCGCTCCGTTGCTAAATCCAAAATTTGTGCCTCCATGAAACATGTACAGACTGATAGAATTATTCGCCCCGAGCACGAAGTCGAGATCAGACACTAACGCTTGGATTTGAGAGGGGTTCCCGACAGCAGTGTTATGCGCGTTGGCAGACCCCCAGAAGTCGGGAGCGAATGTATAGTACTCTCCATCAAGAAGCGGACCCAATTCCGTAACATCGGTAATATACCGATCCCTCGCCGCAAACCCGGACCTCGGATCCCCATCAATTTCAGCCAGCACGCCGGGAACCTCTCCACCAGCCAACGTCCAGTCAACGCCACCATCATTCGTGTAAAGCGGGACCTCGAAATTTCTTTTCAAGATATCTCTTAGGCCCTGCGTGTAATTGTGATCGGTCCCATACGAACCATACTCATTTTCAACCTGTACCATAACCAGCGGTCCGCCCCTCGTAATTTGCAACTCCCCCAAATCCCCCGCCAATCTCTCCAAGTAGCTTTCCGCAGCTTCCATGAACTTGGCATCCGACGACCTAACCGTCAATCCAGGCACCGTGCTCAACCAAGCCGGGAAACCGCCCCACTCCCTCTCGCCACAAATATACGGACCAGGCCTCAAAACAACGCTCAGACCCTCCTCCCCCGCAATCTGAAAGAACTTCGCGACGTCATTGCTCTCCACGCCGCTAAGCCACTGTCCCCGGACCGGCTCCAGCAGGTTCCAGTACACGTAGCTGAAAATAGTGTTCAATCCCATAGCCCTTGCTTTCTTTAACCGATCGCGCCAGTACGCGGGCGGAATGCGCTGCGGGTCCATTTGCCCGCCGATGATAACGTGCGGGTTGCCGTTCAGCAGGAACGAGTTGCGGTCGTATGTGAACGCCGGGGCGGCGGCCGATTGCGTGGAGCTCGGCGCGGAAGGCGCGGCCCACGCCGGGGCAAGCGCGATCAACAAGAACGTTAGAGGATGGTGCCAATGCATTTTCTCCTTTTTGCTTCCTTCGGGTCAAGAAAGAAAAAACATTATATGGCAATTTAGACGGTCAGGTAAAGTGCTTTTCAATCTGGCCAGGCGGTTTGCACATAGCCGAGATAGCGAAAGCGCCATCGTGTTCCCCGCTTTAGCTATCTCAAAAGCTCGAGGACCTTGAGAGAGCAAACGTTACATCCTGTTAACGACCATCCTAAATACGAGATTCGCGGAAAAATAGCAAGTCTTGTCATTTACATAGTATCCTAGTTGAATAGTCCCACTAAGCTTGTTGAGATATTATCGGTCGCATTTAATTCGCCCCAAAGCGATCACCGGCGGGGTTGCGATTCTTTTTCCATGCCGAATTCTTGGAAATCGCATTTCGTGACAGATTACGAAGATAGAAGGTCTCGCAGGGGATTTCGATATAAGCTTATTTGTTTATTATCAAGTATCTAAGGGATAAGTGCGTCTACAATGACATCCCAAGCGTGCTCTCGGCATTTAGAAGGCTCTTTGGATTTTTTATGTGGAAATTGTAAATCTTTCCAAAGAAGCTCGGGGTGAATTAAGAGGTAGCCAGTATCAGGTCCCGGAAAACTGACCCTTTTCAATAATCGGATCATGCCTGAGTTTTCGTGAAGCTCTTCCAGTACTTCTAGCCCAATAAGTTCTTGAGTCTTCGTGCAGTGTCCTTTGCATATAGTTTGTTGTACGAATGCTAGAATCAATGCTGCCATGGCTACTGCCACGGGCGTCGCGAATGAAGTCCCGCTGTCCATTCTGAAAGGACTGCCTTTTACCGTAGGCCAATGTGTCAGGACATTATCTCCCACGACAGTAAAATTGTCTGTATTTGGGTTCGGAAGTGGTGTGAAACTCGACTTGTTTCCGTTATCATCGCAAGAATGAATTCCTATCGCGCATGCTTCTTCTCTAGCTGGCCATGTTGACTTGTGATAACTTCCACCATTTGACATGGCTGCGAATACCACGATCTTTTGTTTCTGGGCCCGTTTAAGCGCTTCTCTAACAATATGGGGTGAATACTCGTATCCGAAAGACATATTTATGATATCAACGTGGTTATCAATAGCCCAGTCTATGGCCTGAGATTATGAAGACGTTAGCACTGGTATCCGACTAGTAAAATTTCGGATCATTTCCGTGAGTACATACCTTAACGACCGCAGAGGGCTGGGGACACTTATCTGCACTCGAACTCTCTGTATCTTTACCTTTGGTATTACCTCGGTTTCTATCTCCTATACAGACACGGGCAATGTCAATTTCTGCTCTCGGAGCTAACCTAAGAATAATGCCGGCGACTTGAGTTCCGTGACCATCAAGATCTTGTACATCAGTCTCAGAACCGCCGCAGAAGTTCATCTTGTTCTTGATCCGATCAATTTGGCGTGGCTCTCCGTTAGCTGGCACTGGTTTTCCGTGGTCAAACCGCAGTGCTCGCGGCTGAAGCCAATCTTCATGATCGAGGTCTATCCCAGTGTCTAATATGGCAACTCTGACTTTTTTATCCCTCTCTTTAAAATCGAAATAATTTCGCCAAGTATTTGCTAGATTCATGAATGTTTTTGGTTGCACTAGACCTAAGCTACCAGTGAAGTTAGTCCATGTAGATTGATCAACAATTGTGTAGGACGAGTTACTTACTCTGGGGAAGTCGAGAAGAGGCCGCCGTCAAACCCACCCTCAAAGTCAGGCTCACTGGTTGGATTATTCTCGATACCCACCGCGACGCTCTCCGAATCATTTGCTTTATGCCAAGGTTTTCGATCCTTTGCTTCGCTCTGGTCGAGGTTCGGCGATCTCACAATCCTCACTCGTCGTATGGCCTGAGCAGTTGGTGGGGCGAACTTTTCCTCGTCTGCTCTAATCATCTCGAACGAATTGGGAGACCCGCGTCGCGATGCGCTATGATCAGGTGGCACCCTCAGGGCTTGGGAATTAGCCACAGTTTCTAGCAATTTCACTATTTGCATGTGGTTCCGTTTTCTAGCCAGGGTGATCGCATTGTCGCCTTGGTCTGTCTTGGCCTCTAAGTTGCTACCCCATTGGCACAAGGTACGAACGACTTGTTCGTGCCCTGAGTCGACAGCCATCAGAAGCGCTGTCCATTTCCGATTCCTCGTGAGCGAGTTTACATCAGCCCCCATTTTCAGCAGGAACTCAACGCCTTTAAGATTGCCCCTCGTTGCAGTGTTATGCAGTGCCGTCCGACCTGTGGAGTCTCTCCAGTCGACGATTTTCGCCCCGCCAACTTCCACAGCATATTCCAGACTCAATTCATCCGAGCTGTTCGACACATAGCCTAGTAATGAACCAAGATTTATTTTGCCGTCATAATTCACGAACCTGACCAAGTACTTCCGTAGCGCTGAAAGCTTCTCTTGTTGAAAACTCCATTTTTCCATAATATGTCTGATCTCATCTCGGTGGGGTTGTCGCAATTTATTCGCGTAATCGAATGGAGTCGCGCCATCGGAATCCTTCGCGTGAGGATCGGAGCCGAAAGCACAGAGAATAAGGACATTCAAATGTCGCTCGTGCTGTACAGCGATGTGGAGCGCTGTCGTTTGTGTGACTGAGGCACCCTTTGCGACTAACAAGTGCAATGCGTCGTGTCTACTCGATTGCGCCGCTATTTTCACGGGAGTAGAAACCATCTTTTCGGGAACGACCATCAATGGCGCTCGAGCATCTATATTAGCTCCGGCTTTTAATAGAGTCGCCATCACGCCGGGATGGTTATTCTTGGTGGCATAGTGGAGGGGTGTCCAACGCTGGCTACTGCAGCGCGCATCAACCACTGCCCCGTGCTCAAGAAGGATCTTCACGATGTCGCGGCGACCGTATGCTGCTGCATAATGTAGATGTAAATGCGTGCTCCCGGGTTGCATATAATTGGGGTTGCTTTTCAGCATCTGTCTTGTAGCTTCTATATCGCCATTTTTTATCACGTTGTTTAAAGCTGTGTCGGATTCGGATTCAGGTTCTGGCTTGGGAGACGAGCCATTCATGATCGAATACTTGAGAATTCAGGCTCAAAGGTTAGTATCTTGAGTGATTCTATAATAATGTTAGAACTATTCTTAACAAAAGCAAAAAACATGGATATTGAGTTAGATATATACTAGATAATGAGCAGGGAAGACGACGTCCTTCGTGGAGAGGCTGTGGCCAACAGTGCTGGGTGCTATAGAACTTTGTGGCTATGGCTGACATGGATACATTTTCCCACAGATATCGGATACCGATGATCTCGCCATCCTTGTATGCGCTTTTCAGCTCGGTACTTTGCCAACAAGCACTCACCAATCAGTGTCCCTACGATATCCACATCATAGATTATCCCCTCAGATGCAAAAACAGGGGTAACTTTTAGCGTCACAATTTAAGCCAATTAAGACACGAACCTGAGCATCTAGCACCAGAATTCGAAAGATTTCTGATAGACCTAATTGCGTCAGGTCAGCGCTCTCAGGCAATACTTGCAAGAGATGGAGGCTTTGTATTTAAGGAAGAAATTACACACAAAATTTGCTTTGAAATAGCTCCCAGGTACTTTGTATAGAACAGAAGTCTTGTATCTAATTTTGAAATCTTGGTCCCTAAAAGTAACCCTTGTCTTTGCGTCTAAGGGGATAGTTGGGATGGTTAGGTAGGTACTAATAAGCCGGTATCATCTTACAAATCCGAGACAATTTTCTTCAAGAAATGTAGAAGACTACTGGACTTATATGAACAGAAAACGAGTACGTAAAAATTGTACGCCAAATAGCAAACAATGGGCAACCCTTCTGGTCGCGTCGCTGGTCCCATACGATGGCATATTTACCATGAACCCCAACCTCCTAAGACTCGCATGTCACTGGGAAGCATTCTCACGAAGCCGGACGACCTCGAGACATCGTTGAATTACGGGAGTGGCCTTGATGAGATACCGGAAGAGAAACGGGAGAATTGCACGCCGATGATACAGCGAATTATCAAATCCGAGCTATCGAAAGATCTCAGTGGGAAACTTAGCGCTCTCTTACCGGCCTTTCCAGGGGTTGGTGGCGGGGTAGGCTTAGGCGGCGCTAGTTCAAGCAATGCTCAGGCTACGTTCATATCGCAAAATGTTCGAGCTCAGATTATATCCCCCGACACAGCGAAAGAATACATGGAACACGCACTGTTGACCCCGAAGGTGCTCGAATATGTCAGAGGATGTCTATTCACGAAGCCCCTATACCTCATTGTCGGTGTCGCGACATGCAGCAACTTAACTGCAAGCGAGACGCGGTCTGGTAGCCGGAACGCTGTAGCTGACGCAGAAGTTAGCGCCATGGGCGCACAAGTAGCGGGGAGCTTTTTGGCGGCCAACCAAGGCTCGGTGGGGACTGAATTCACAGTTGATGGCGAATGCGACTTTGCTTACCGGGTGAGGGAATTTCAATACTCGAGGAGAAGGAAGATATTCAAAAAGTCAGGAGACGTAACCGATGGAGCGATGTTCAGTCGAGACAGCGAAAACACAGATGTAGGAGAAGATGAGGGTGAAGAAGTACCAGAATTTGAGTATCTTGAGGATGAGGACGAAGCAATTGAGTCTGGGGGGTTTACGTTAGAAGCACCGCTAGAAAATGAATTATAGGTACCTGTTAGGGGCACCTAGCATGTATGCACTCGCTGGGGAGTTTCAGTTTTAGGTACATCATAATAAATACCGCCTACATACCTCATCACTCAAGGATACAATTCTAGTATGATATAATTCAACTTGCTGATAACATAAATGTTAGAAACCAATCTGTGCGTACTGGGTATAGTAGTAGCTAGGTAGGTACCTACCTACCTAGGATGTAAATATTTAAGATTGATAGGTAGTACCTATGGTAAATGTTTGGTATTACCTTTACCTATCGAGTTCTTGTGGTTGCTGGAGCAGTAGCTGCACAGCATGCCGGAAGAGGAGACCTTCTCCGTGCATTCACAGGAGGCACAAGCACAGGTGGCATTGTTATTTTTCTGATACTTGATCAAAGATTCGTCGCCGGTGTGGGTATGAGAGTCCACAGAAGAAGTCACATTGCATGGATGCATTTTGGACAAATTAATGTGTAAATGTTGATAGCTGTTGAGTGTTGATGGTTGATGGTTACCTATACTGATTTGAGTAAGAAAAAACGAGCGCCCTAATATTGTTGCTGGCATATATTTTCCTGTTTCTCTGCTAATGCCATTTTGCTGCGGGAGCTTATAGGGTACCCTCTGCTCTGGAATAGCCGATTATAAACGTTCAATAACCAATCAGATGCAAGGAAATCAGCTTCTAGGGTTTCCCTCAAGCTGATTACCAGTACCTAGAGTACTTAATAAATTCAGTAAAGAGTAGGAATCTAGGTAGCTATAAGCAACTCCTATTAGAAGTAGCCATCAATTTTAGCATAGGTACCTATATATCCACTGATATTAATATAATATATACATTACAATCTTATGCCCTAATGCGACCCGCTTCAATTAAATAGGTACTCTGATAAATAATCATTACCTGCCTACTTATTTTCTCATGTCGTTATTCCCCGTTTTACATATCATCATAAGAAGAAACTGGATGTTCGACGAGATAATCTCCTCCAAATCCGCTTAAATCTCCCTGGATTTGGGTACTCCTGTGGATCCGGTAAGGCGACCGTCATGTCTGGGTGATCATTAGATTGTTCGCGAGGAAATCGTATCGTCGACTGAGTTTCGCTTTGCAGTTTTAGGAATATTTGCTCCTCTTCTTCCGTGTACATATGGAAAGTAGTGTAATATATTGGCGTGGCCGACTGGGGGACTGGATACCGATATGGTCTCAACTCTTTGGGTATTGGCCCTATAATAAACCCCGAGTCCCTGTTGATTAATAACCTAGGCCGCAGCGTTTGTGATAAGATCTCTTTCGACTCCTGGTTCGTAGATTCAAGCTTGTCGCTTATGTAGAGACGGAGACCACAACTGGCCCCTAAGTCAAGAAGAGACCCAGGAGCATACAATTCTGGAACATGCCCTTCATCTTCAAGGAGCCTACGAAGTGCTTCGAGAAACGAGCAAGGTACTGTGCTTCTATTCTCCAGATAGCTGATAAGCGATCCAGTTATTTGCTCCAACCGTTGTGTCATTGACTTTTGAAGGGAAACCTCGGATTCACGAGCGTAGTAAATTGAAGCTAGATACCAACTGCGCAAGTATGGTTTGAGAAACACTCTTGGCAATAAATGAATCAACGATTCGAACTGTCCTGCATTTGTTTCGAAAAGAGTCGTCACTGGACTGAAACCCTCCCCCGCATCTTCGATAAGCCTCTTGGTAATTCGAGACTGCGCAATGAAGTCTATGACTGTACGGTGTAGAAAGCTAGCCGAGAAGTTAAATAAAACAGGTTCATTCGGCTTTTCAACAATTTGAATTAAGTCCTTGCATTGTGCAATTAGCTGCCTTTTCTTCGTTTCAATAAGTTGCAGTTCTTGTCGGTTGACCCTAGGCCACTCCCCCATAAACGACCTCAAATCAAAAGGGAGGTCATCTTCTCGATCAAGGAAGTAAAAGGAAATAAGAGGTATGGATGTTCGAGCATGCGCCATCGTAAGAAATACCCTTGCCGTTCGAGCCTTATAAAAGTCGTCAATTGAAGCTAGAATTTTATCGAAGAAGTCTTCCAATTGTTGGGGCAAGCCGTCTAGTCTACGATGTAGGTCTTTCATATTGTCTGCATTAACAAGGCCCCTAATCATTGATTTAACAACCAAGTAGACCCAGAGAAACACTCCCTGAGCCCTTGTCGTAATCTTTTCTACGAGATCTTGGGCGGCAACCTCATTCTGAAGACTTAGTTGTTTGAAACGAGAGTGGCTGGCTAGTTCATCGTGGATGTAGGTTGAGATGTCGGATCTCGTTAAGTCTTGCAGGTATAATTGCCAAGGCATTCCTTCAAAGGCATCGATAAAGTCAAGCCAAGGGCGACTAGAAATGCACAGTTTGATGTTGGAGGTTTCTCCGAGGGATTTTATTTCCTTTAACAATTCATCGTATTCCCCATTATACTCATCTAGACCATCAATCAAGATGAATAAACGATCTTGGCCTAGGAGTGACGGGAGAGAAAACAATGCGTCAAGGAGTTCTTTGGTGGACCATCCGAGATCGCCGGGCGTATCCGAGCAATTACGCAACCTATCCCATCGCGACTTAAAAACGCTGGGAATAAGATCTAGACGCTCGCGAAGGACCTGAAAGAGCAAAGTGCGAAGCAGACCTTCTTGTGATTGTTGTAATGCTGTTCCCCCACTCCAGAAAAAGTGGCACGCAATGTAGAGGCGGCGACCTCCTACCCATGTTGCAAGTCGAGCTTTGAGTCGTGGATGTTCATAAATGTATTTCATTAACGTGGATTTTCCTGAACCAGCAATTCCTGTTATCCAATAGATAGGCGCGTCTTCTGTTGTCAACCAGGTCTTCAGATTAGCCACCTCGCTGTCGAGGGCCCATCTGTATGTGTTCTTGTGTGCTTGAGAAATCGCGTTTCTCCTTTCTTCAATTTGGCCGAACTGTAAGTCACCCAGTATTTTCCGGAGGAAGTCTGATGCCTGTGAATGCCAAGATCGAAACTCGTCAACGAGGTAGTCAAGTTGCACAGAGTTGCCTCCCCAAAATTTCCCTTCATCTCCTGCAGGGATAATGCGTTTTTTCACTTCATCAATAAGATCGTTCAACTGAGATTGGATCTCATTTCTGAAAGCATAATTACTCTCGCTGGTACCAACTAGAATATCCCTTATCTGATTTTGCTGTCGCCTTGTACGGTAGGTAGTAGGTAAGTATAAGAGCTATGAGGTGAAAACAGGCTGTCTTACATGAGCTTTAGGTTGATGTGCAGGGTTATCTCGCTGCGAAAGGATGCTAGTCGCTGATTCAAGTCTTGCAAGTCATCTTTCATATGGAGCTCTCTTAGTGTAACGATAAATTTCTCGGTACAATGACGAGCAGTGGACCTGCGGGCTTTTATCTTGTCAAGCTTGGATTGGATCTCGTCCGCTATAAGTTTTGCACCTTGGGCGAGAGATCTGAGGGTATTATCATCCCCTATTATAACTGGATCGACTTTCTCTAGTTGCGGTACCGCCTTTTGGAAATCCTCGACTATTTCTTCTAGGACAGTATTCTCATTCAAAAGGCGTGTTCCGCTTGTGGAAAGCTCAATGGATTTCTCGATTGTCTTCCCTGCAATGGATATAAATTGCGCGACGTTGGCTGCCAGGCCAAATGCAGCCAGGGCTTCCATAATTGCTAAATTAGTACACTAGGGAGCTAGAAAATCCTGCGATAAATTCTATGGTAATGATGGGTGAGGCTTTACTACCCCGCCTGGATTTCAATTTTGCTACATCGGCTGACTGAGAAAACCCGCCATCCAATTATTTATAGCATACTCAGCCTCAAACAAAATATGGAGAAATCTACATGCGTACAGTGTGATTGGCTTGTCCCATACACTGAGATTTCATGCAACTATTCCCACTTTCGTCGCCGCCATTATCGCTTTTCTTGCATTAATCAATCAGTAGATTAGGGGAAGGTTAGGTACTTTATCATATAAGCCCTGCATGATAGGAATATGGTACATATGTATTAACGATTTTAATTGAAGTTAACATGAGATATTAATTTTAATATTACATAGGTACTTACCCAGGTAGATACCTTGTAGGTACCTATCCAACCATGTGCAAGATGCCAGTTTTGTAAGGGGGCATAGGGAAGGTTGTTTTAAACTTCTAGGGACTGCGCTAAGAGGTTACTCCATTGGTGATATGCTCGCTATATTCTCGCTATATTCTAGTGAATGACCGCTATAGTTTAGGAGGCAGCCACTAAGAGAAAACGCCTCCAGGCTTGAAGCACAAGCCCTTTCCCTATAGAATTTAGACAGATGCATCCACATCCACACTAGTTCAACCCTGCTAGACTAATTGACTTAGGTGACTTACCCGCTGAATTTTAAGGAATAATCGCTCCAGCTTAGGGAATAGGGCCACTGGGAATGCACCATACGGTGGATTAGGTGCCTTTACTAACTTACATAGGTAATGAAGCACTTGGTTCAGAATGAAAAGATATGCTACTTAGATTGACGACCAGGTAGATACCTAGTATATTAAAAAGATATTTGAGGCTATTCTTAGAAAGGACATGCACGCAATCTGTTTATGGCCGGAGACTCACTCATATTAAGTTGGAGTAGCTATGGGTAGCTGGGGAGTCTCGAACACTGCACCCCAGCTCCGTTCCGATAGCCCGGGGCTAGACGTGGCAGTCGGTCCATGGCATTTCACGGGTAACGAAGGAACTAAGCATTTGAATGTTATACAAGACAAATTTCCAATTGGCCCTGATAATGAGGGGAGTTACAACCAATTTAGTCTGAAGTCTTATCCAAAACTAACCCCAGTAGTCCACGAGGCTTTCAGGCTAAACATGTTCACCTGTAGGGGGAAGGAGTCTCGGAAAGAAGCAAATATGAAAAAATATATAAGCAACAGACCATGATCCCAAGATGTGAAGAAGGTGAGAATGCTAATGATATCTTAATAATAAAAATGCTATCCTCTTTCGTTCTTGCGGCTGTTGCCCTGATACCAGGGGTCTTCTCGGCGCCCTCTGGATTTCTTCCACAGTTGGGTGATCATTTACACGGCGAAAAGACCAATGCCATTCAGGCCCGTCAAGGCGGCTATTTTTGGTCTTCTTGGTCCGAGGGAGGCGGGACTTTTCGGTGCAGCAATGGCGCTGGTAGCACATACAGTGTGAACTGGCAGACCAGTGGCGGTTCAAGTGGTTTCGTATGTGGAAAGGGATGGAGCCCAGGCGGTAATAGGTTGGTGTTTTTCTAGCAAGGCGTAAATAGATGATAAAGCTGACAGAACTAACCAGGGCCGTCAAATACGAGGGATCATACAATACTACCGGTCCCGGCTACCTATCTGTCTATGGCTGGACTAGAAATCCACTGATTGAATACTATATCGTTGATGCGCATGGGGATCTGCTGCCCAATGAGCCATGGACTGAGAAGGGTAACTTTACTTTTGATGAAGGTACATACACGGTTTACACAAGTACTCGTGTCAACAAACCCTCCATCATCGGCACGACGACTTTCCAGCAGTATTGGTCTGTGCGCACCGAACAGAGAGTCGGGGGGACAATTACTACGGGAAAACATTTTGAAGAATGGGCAAACCTTGGAATGAGGTTGGGGGGGCATGATTATAGTAAGGATTCCCACCCATTGTTGAGCTCTAAGCAGCTTCTTGGTACGAGGTTCACTGACTTTGCGTTTTAGTGATTCTCGCTACGGAAGGATATACTAGTGGTTCAACGATGAGCAATGGAACCTCATCTTTCACATTGGGGTAAAGGAAATTGGAGACAGTGTGAACTATTGGTCTATTGTTTCATTTTTGCGCTTTCCAAGTTATTCTTCGAATTGATGACGTTACTTGCATCGGCTCTTGACTTCAAATATAGCTTAGCGAAAACCATATCAACCTCCCTGGAAAGAAAAAGTAAGTCTCTAGATCCTCAGTGGCGTATTATTGTGGCTTGCGGAACAAAGTCCGGAGCAATTCAAGCATTACATCAAACCCGCTTTCCATTAATTAAAGGACATTCGTCATGCCCGTAAGTAGATTTGAGGAAGCGCCGCTACTTGGACTCATTGGGTAGTTCTCAACACAGCCAGGCTATCACTGTCCAGAGTGATATGTTATAATAAGTAGCTGAGTATATTTTTGTCCCTTTTAGAAATTTTGAAAGGAGATTGTTCTATATTCGGAAATATCCAGAAAGTGAAAGAGAAGCTCCTTCCGGCTGATCGACGAAGGATTGAAGAGCAGTGCTCATTTTGAATCTCGAGACGTCGGATTGAAAACCACTTCCTTAGCCACAAGTACCCAGCACGGACACGGCCATAAGCACCGGAGTTTTCTATGCGCCACAGACATGGGTCTCCTTTAACGAAACAATATTTCAGGTGGCGATGGGCAAAATTCCACTAGAATAAATGTGCCACTGGAACCCATTCGACTACAGCGCAGATTGGCGCGGCGCAACAAAAAGTGTCGCTGACTTTGCCAAAGAGCTGCTGTATGGTATGCGATTTTCAATAGACGGGGATAGGGTAGGTCTGAATACCGTGGAAAATCCCGTTATCTTTGTTGTCCATAGCGCGAGTAATTTAGTTATTAAGAAAGCATCCAATCTGCTAGGCCTCCACGACGAGAACTACAGAAGCCCAGTGTTATCCGAACCATATCCCCCAGGGCTATCATGTTCTTGCCAACCCCCCATTGCGGTACTAATCTACCTACCTAGCGACCACCCTCAATAGGGTGTTAGCTGCTTTCTTTCAACCCACCCATTACAATGCGCCTTTTACTTTCTATCCAATTTTCTTATTACTCTTACTATTCTCCCATTTCTCATTTTTTTTAAATTGTATCTTACACCATTTTATTCTCGTGATAAACTCTGCCTCGCAAGCCGTTATTACCGCTAGCTGGTATTTAAGTATCCCTTAAGGCCCTGTAATCCCGTGAGGCTCGGGTGGCTGGCAATCAGTCCGACAATAGCATCAGCAATGTTTACTTCGAGGCACCCCGCAACCGTTATCTCTCCCACCTGGTTAAGCATAAGGTCAACTGTGTCAACTCCAAGCCTTCAGAAGAGTTGAGTCTTGTTGCGCATTGCGCGCTCCAATCTTTGCCGCTCATATGCTTCTGCAGCTGCCAAGACCATACACAGGCGCTTCGACCAAATATGCTCATTATACAGTAGGATTGTGTTTTTTGTCATCCAGTGAGGGTCTATTTGTTGGTTATATGGTGTTTAATGTTGTTCTAGCTTAGTCATCTTGTTCGTAATCCAAGTCCTTTGTGTCTCTAATACAATCGCCTTGACTCGTCGATTCTTGATCGCTGGTTGTTGATTCTCAGCTAAGTATAAGTACCCCGTCGCCAGTTAGCACTCTCACTCGTTTGTAAGTTCTTCTACATCTAACTCTAACTCTAATATTCTTTTCTTTCAATATGGATCCTCATCGCCGAGAATACCCGTGCCAGCGTTGCTGTTACTCTCTTGTAAAATGGAAGGTGGGTAGTGCAGACCCCACTTGCGTCGAATCTGAAAGTAGGTCGCCTACCTCCTATCTCCTGGTTTTGTAATGTGTCCCTGCTAACACGCCACAGATGGATCTACCAAGTGCGAACGGTGTCGCGCGTCTGGAGGGAATTGTGTCCGCGTACGTAACCCCTTTCATATTGTCATCCTTCTGATGACTAACTGTCGCTTAGCTAGGTTCCAAGCTTCAAGATGTCGGTCGCAGGACCCAAAATTTACACCTTCGTCAACCGCGTCGCCACGGTGTAAGTTATCCCCAACCCACTCCCCCTGACCAACTACTAACATGCTACCAGAATACCTTGAAACGTCAACAGCTTTTACTAAGGAAGGCTCTACAACAGTTCAAGATGGAAAATCAAGAAAATGAAAGTGAGGTGAGGGCTGTCAGGCGTCGTGCGGCCGCGCTGGCGGAGCACAGAGAGGCTAAACAGGACGCGCTCGAAGGTATCTACGATGCTCTTCACGGGAGCTCAGAACAGCTTCGTCTTCTCCGCCAGGTAGCCGAGAGGTTGCTGCCTGGCGGGCCTCGCCCGCCCCCGCCCCCGCCGGGTCCTGACGATAATAATGATGGTGATGGTGATGGTGATGATGGTGGTGATGATGATGATGATGCGCGTCAGATGAAGATGAGGCGTGTGGGTTACACTCTGCATTAATTCCTTGCTTGCTGCTTACTGCTGGCCAGTATACCTGTTTAACCGTACCTGTTGTTTCTCATAATTAATCTTGACGTGTTCTAATTTATCACTAGGTAGATTTTTCTTAGCTTTCTTAGGAATCATCACTACCTAGTATAGTTACATAGAATAGTAGATTAATTATTACTTGTTTCTATTGCGCTGTTTACATTCTAAAACAGGGTTTTTCTTTCTAAATTTGCTTTGCTTCGGCGGGCTAGAAATGCTCACCAGAGTTTCGAGAATCACAGCTTCGCTCGTTTTCTTCGTTCATAGTATATAAGGTAATCCTTGGTTCTACTCGCATCTACGGTCTCTTTTCTGGCTCCACGTCGATAAGGTCGTAATCATTGAGTGAAATATCGATGATCCGAGTCTTGCGTTGATATCTTAAATAGTAATAGTTTTATAGAGAATTTACCCCCTTTACCCCTTACCCCTAAAAGTGTACCCGCATCACCGGTACCCATTTATTAGTCATTCACTTTATGTAAGCAAATTGAATGAGTCAAAATTGAGTCAGCAATAGTATTCAAAAGAGAACTACCCCTCGCTAAACCACTTTGGGACTGATAAACTAGTCAGATAAGAAATTCTGATCGGACCCCTCGATGATATTTTTTTCTCGATCAGAATTGGTAACAAACATTTATTTGCCCTTGGGGTCGCCATAGTCGCCATAAGTCATCAATCGTCCAACCCAAGAAACGACATTCTCGGAGCGATTCTTCAAATCTTTTAACGTACAGAGTCTTCTTTCCAAGATGTCGGCTTCTATTGAGCAGGCTGAGGCCCCCCACAATGCCTACGATACCATTCTCGTTCTGGACTTCGGTTCTCAGTTCACTCATCTCATCACGAGACGGCTGCGAGAATTAAACATCTACAGTGAAATGCTCCCGTAGGTCTCAATTTACTAGATTTCATAATACTTATGAACATTTATTTATTAATTTATTGTGTAGCTGCACCACAAAGCTGTCGGATATCAGCTGGACTCCCAAGGGAATCATTCTCTCTGGTGGACCGTTTTCAGTGTATGATAACGATGCGCCCCACGTTGACCCGGCCTTCATTGAGCTCGGTGTCCCCATTCTAGGCATATGCTATGGCCTCCAAGAGATAGCATGGAATCTAAGTAAGGACAATGTCGTCGCTGGCACCAAGAGAGAATATGGACAAGCGGTACAAATTCACCCACCTTCTTAATTATCTATTCAACCTAGATCATTGACGTTTGAATTATGTCAGGACCTCACGCCGCAGCCGCACAACGACCATGCTGATAGACTCTATGAAGGTCTATCTGAGAATGGAAGTATGCGAGTGTAAGTATTGTCAATCTGCCATATCTAATGAGTTTCTTGCTGATGGAATGGATAGCTGGATGAGTCACGGTGACAAGCTGAGCCAACTACCAACTGGATTTGTCACCATCGCTACAACCCAGAACTCGCCTTATGCCAGCATTGCGCATGAGACAAAGCCAATTTTCGGAATACAATTCCATCCTGAAGTCACTCACACTCCTCGTGGTACCGAGCTTCTTAAGAATTTCGCTGTTGGAATTTGCGCTGTAAAACAGAACTGGACCATGACAGATTTCCTCGAGAAAGAGGTTGCGCGAATCCGAAAGCTCGTTGGCAGTGGCCAAGTAATCGGGGCTGTCTCGGGTGGAGTGGATTCAACAGTTGCTGCAAAATTAAGTAAGCTGCACTCTCGCGTCCTCATCCTTTTCCCTTTCCTTTCTCAATTAATTCCACAAATGAGAAAGTAGAATTCGAATTCTCCACTTTTACCGATCAGACCTCTGAAAATGGAATACTAACATTACGCCATTTTAGTGAAATTGGCAATTGGTGACAGATTCCACGCTGTACTTGTCGACAATGGTGTTATGCGTCTAGACGAATGCAAGCAAGTAAAGGAAGCTCTTGGAGAACATCTGGGAATTAACCTGACCGTTGTCGATGCTTCACAAATATTCCTTTCAAAGCTCAAGGGCGTATTGGACCCCGAGCAAAAGAGGAAAATCATCGGTAACACGTTTATCGATATCTTTGAGGAGGAGGCAATCAAGATTGAGAAGGCCGCCGAAAATACACCTAATGCGGGCAAGGTAGAGTGGTTTCTTCAGGGAACTCTGTACCCTGTAAGTATATATTAATTCCCGTTACAGTGGTACCTTTGGATCGCGAAATCTAACTCGTTACTAGGATGTTATTGAATCTATTTCTTTTAAGGGTCCTTCTGCGACCATCAAGGTATATATAATGCATCGCGCAGCTAAGCTATGACGTGTATGACTAACAATAATCTAGACACATCACAATGTCGGCGGTCTGCCCAAGCGAATGATGGATGGGCAGGGTCTCAAGCTAATCGAGGTAAGATTGCAATGTGCGCAAGCTATTGACATAAGCTAATTGGTTTCAGCCCTTCAGAGAGTTATTCAAGGAGTAAGTTTCTCGGATCAAGACCGATACCGCCAATAAGCAAGTTGAATGCACGATAATACTAACCCTAATGGTATAGCGAAGTCAGAGCCCTTGGACGTGAGTTGGGCGTCAACGAAGAGCTGGTTATGAGACATGTAAGTCATATTCCTCACTATTTGAATATTGGTCTAATTTTTTTCTTCTACAGCCATTCCCTGGACCTGGAATCGCCATCCGAATCCTTGGAGAAGTAACTCCGGAACGCGTAGAAATAGCAAGAAAGGCGGATCACGTGAGTTCACATGCTTATTCCAGTCAGCACTAAATATTGCAAACGCTAACCTTATTCCTTATCTGATCTGAAGATCTTCATTAGCATGATCAAGGAGGCTGGACTTTACAACGAGATCAGCCAAGCTTACGCCGGTATCGATACTAACAAAGCAGTAGGAGTCATGGTAAGTCGCTGCATATTCTTAGATCTCTTACCGCAAAATACTAATAAACCTAAAGGGTGATAAGCGATACGAAGGATATCTATGCTTGCTACGTGCCGTTCAGACTAAGGACTTCATGAGTGCTGAAGCCTACAAATTCGACATGGACTTCCTTATGAACGTATCGACGAGGATCGTCAACGAGGTTGAGGGAGTAAGCTGCGTGTTCTACAATACGACCAGCAAACCGCCGGCTACCATCGAATTATCGTGATGGAATATGAATTTCCCAGGTTCGTTCCTGGCATTTCTTAGAACAGGATATCAGCCACGAGGAATTTACAACGTTGTGAAATATAAGTGTTAGGAAAATAGATCGTGCTCGCGCATGGAGTGATAGGTGCCTTAATCTAGTCCAATTTTCTCTCGCATTGCGGTTCTGAGTTATAGCGTTCGCTAATTGTTTAGGTCGATAACAAACTTTGAGCATATCACCACAAGTCAAAGTGTTTTAGCAAACTACCTATCATAAGGCGCCTGAAAACTTTGGGTTATTGAATGCTAACATGATTGTGATAGCGAAAAATGGCCTAATCATACACGCCACGCCGATAACAAGAATTTGCCTCTTTAGTTGCCCGGCTGCAAGTATTGCTATGCGACAAGTAGAAATATTTGCTGCCTGGTTTTTAATACCTGCACACTCAATATTACCTGACACCTAACCGCAATTGCCGATTTTTTCGTTGCAGCTTACTTTGAGCTCGATTTGACCTTCAGGTCGTTGTCATCATGCCAACCCCAAATTGTGATACCGCCGCACAAGAAACGATGAGATTCTTGTGGAGTCAGAGATTAGTTCGACTTCGCAGCCCCGACGGTGAACCAGTATTCCAGTATATTCGCAAGCTAGAAGAGAAGCCGAATGACAAAAAGACAATTCGAGACAAAGCTTCGAAGAAAGAGAGCGACGCACGACCAGTTTCTGCCACGGCACAAGATCAGATATTGGACGCTTTTCCCGACCTTCAGAACACACTAGCTTACCCAGACTTTAAAGACCTTGACAGAGCGCAAGGCGATACCCGCGGGCACGACTCGGCTGAGTCATCTACCTCAGGGGCAGTTATCACGGCTCAAGATAACGACATCAGGAACTTAATATCCGAAGCGACCCTGTCAGCTGACGTATCACCCACAAGAACCACCCGTGAATATGTATCAGATTACCCAGCCACCCTTGAACCAAGTAGACCCGTTTTCAAACGAGAAAACGGCCATTGGAAAATATGCGGCTGGCCGTCAATTGGGGGAAGGGTGATTTCCGAGGCCAACGCGATATCTACCGACCGCACTCGCGACCCCTACCAAAAGGCTGAAGACGCATTCTGTCGCAAACTGATGGCTTGTGGAGCGAGATACGTCGACGAGAAGGGCTGCGTCTGGGTCTGTCAGAACGATAATCGGTTCCAGAATGTGGACGTGCCGTCGCTGCTGGCTGGCGCTGGAAATGCGGGTCATGCCGGGCCGTCGCTTCTCTGGCGGGAGGGGACAACGCGGTGCCGATGATTTAGAGGGGGTATGAAGGGATGAGGAAAGAGGAAATGAAGGGACTGTGAGGAAAGGTTGGGGTGATTTATGTGACGCATCCATCGATGCTCTTACCTACTGGGTATGGTCCACGAGAAAGCTAGGCGGCGTTTATTGAAATTTGTATCTCTTACTATGGCTGTAGTAACTATTAGAGAGAGATCTTACGATGAGTAGCGGATTCAGTTAGATCATTGACTATTCTTACTCTATAAGCCCTTGTCAAGTACGTTGTCTCTGTGTAACATGCATATGAATTGATTTTGATGTCTGCTAACCGGCCCATTCAAACTTTTATAGTAGCTAGATTAAGGAGGCATGGTCCGTAGCCAAAGGCGGCTCTTCCCAGCCGAAGGTATGGAGGTAATAGTGTCGCGCAGATATCTCCTAAGCATTAAATGTATTCGCCGCACATACGGTGCGAAGTAATCAGTGCTAGGAGGGAGGATGTCACTCGCACGCACGCTTGCACACATACACTACAAATACACAGCCAATATTAGTACACCTCGGCCAACTCGACCAAGAAGCAGAAGGACCGCCCCGCAACCATGCGTCTATCCGCCCGTCGTACACTCATT
Source organism: Annulohypoxylon stygium (assembly GCA_003314315.1). Classification (NCBI taxonomy): domain Eukaryota; kingdom Fungi; phylum Ascomycota; class Sordariomycetes; order Xylariales; family Hypoxylaceae; genus Annulohypoxylon; species Annulohypoxylon stygium. Next base: position 121,752 of record QLPL01000017.1, read on the forward strand.
CGCCATTAGGGAAGCACAGTAGATCCATACCTAGACCTACACCAGCACAGGGCCTCAAGCCTGCCACCGACCGCTCACGGCCGCGCTCAGGATCCAGCCCGGGCTAGGTCTTCCCTTTTCCCTTCCCATACCCAATCCTTGCCTTTTAATTACCTAACATCCCTCAACTTAAGATCCCAACATCGACAGCCGCACACCCCTACTCCTGCTCCTGCTCACTCCCCGTATTAAAAAAGCCATTCTGCCTCAACTTCTCCACGTCCCCGCCAGCAGCGCGTATCACCTGCATATACGCCTCGCTCATCTTCCTCTTATGCTCCTGCGCCTCCCTCTCCCGCCGCGCCTTCGTCTTGCTCGACCCGCTCGGCGCGACGCCGTTCATGAGTACTTTTTTGTCGCTCGGCGTATAGTTGCAGAATTCGATTGACATGGAGCTGCCTCCTCCCCCGCCACCCCCTCTTCTCGAGCTCCCGCTCATTTCGCCGTCTCCGCGCAGATTGCCCATGCTTACGCGACGTGTCGGGCCGTGGTGGGGGTGGTGACCCTCGTAGCTGTTGGGCCGGTAGGAGGAGGATACGGAGCGACCGGGTGTGCGCGGCTCCCCCGGCCCGAGATTCTGCCGTCCGCGCCAGGACCGCCGCTTTCGTACTGCGAGGGCGGAGCCGGAGCCGGATGCGGAGCGGTGGCGTTGAGATGGCGTTGGGGAGGGCGGTTCTTCGCGCAATGTGTAGTAGTTGGCCGTAGACCCGGACGACACCTTCCGCGGGGATGTCAGGGGAGTGTACGGACCACCGCCGCCGTTGCCGTAGTGTCTGGCTCCGGAGGAGGGCGCGCGGGGGCGTGGTCGCCGTTGCTCGCTGTAGTGGCAGCGGTGGTGGCGTGGGGTGGGTGGGCCGTAGTAAGGGTCGTTTATGGCGGGGGAGCTGAGTACGGCGGCTTGTGGGGCGCGGGGTTGTGGCATGTGGATCATGAGGCCGGCGAGGTCGGGGTCCGTGCTGTATTCGTAGGGCAGGTCTGGGGGCCCGTTGTGCATTGGTAAGTTAAGAGAGGCGTTGCTGCGAGAGTGCGGGTGCGGGTGCGGGTGTCCGTTTGATGTGTCCCACCATCCCGGACTTGCTAGTGGGTTTGCGTTGTCCGAGACGTAGTTTAGGCCTTGGGGTGAGCCGGAGGACCAGATGTTTCCGTTGGTGTCGTTGCTGAGGAGGCCTTCCATTGGCCATTCTGCGGAACTGGTGCTGCGGAGCTTGGGCTGGGAGCGGTGGTAGGTCCCGTTAGGATCTAGGATGCCCATTCCCTCTAGGAGAATTTCGTCATCTAGGGCTGGGGTATCCATGGGCGTGTGTAGGTTGGCATTGTGGCTCTTTCCTGATGGGTCGATAGTGGCTGGCGGTGCGAGTAGGCTGTCGCAAAATGGATCGTCGACATGGCCATTGATGAAATTCATGATATCGTTGGAGTTCTGATCGGGAGGGATTCTACCCGTGAGAGGTGGCGAGATAGGTATGCCATCACTATCAACTGGACACGGCATATCATCTATCTTGATATCACCGAAGTCGCCTAAGTCGACGTTGGAGGGTATGTCGAATGCGTGATCTCCTTTGAACACATCCGATAACATCGTCTCTGCGCTAGCTTCCATCTGCTTCCGGGGCTTTGAACGATGCGTTGCCCGACGGAAGGTGTTGCAGATGGAGTCCAGAAAGCGATTGTGTTTGCGTGGGCTGGGAGATCTTGAAGCAAAAGGTGGGCTCAAAGGGGTTGTGTCGTGTGTCTTTGGGGACTTCAGTGAAATACCCTCCAAACGGAGCAATTCCGAATCTGAGATCGAACCGCCGCTTAGCACAGGGTCTGCCAGCAGATGATTGGTGAGATCCGGGGGAGCGGACTTGCTGTCCTCCATGGGCGCTGGTTCTGAGTAGGACGCCAAAGGGGTGTCTAACGACACAGATGTGGCCGATGACTCGCTTTGGGCCGTCCCAGATTGCGTGCCCTGGTCGCTAGCCGATGAGTTGGTGAAGTCATCGAGCAGGAGGGAAGGGCTGGGGGGGTCTTCGAGACCGCCGCTCAGCGCCGCAGTCGCGGGATCTGATCCATCAAAGGTGACGAATTGGTCAAAGAAGTTTTCGCTCGCCACCCCCAGCTCCTCATTTTCGGGCCAATAGGGGATGTGCCCCTGGTCTTTGTCAGTCGGGTAGTGGACAGCCGTAAAGGCCATGACTTCAAAAGTTCCAAGCTGGTGGGATGATCGCGCTGGGTTGGTTAAGCTGTTTCCTCTGTTCTCCTAGGAGCTTTAGGAAAAATTAGAAAAGGTTTTCCAAGCGAAAGGACCTTAGAGGCCAACCGGTGCCCTTGTATCTCGAGATAAGTAAGTCAACAAAACATGAAAAAGCTGTCACGGCAACAGAAGGTATGCAAGTAATGTACGCCACGATGAGGCTGATGAGGCTAAAGGTCGATCATCCTCATATATCAGAAACGAGTGGACCATTCGATAGTGCAGAGGAATGTATGTGAAGCATCGAGAGAGTCTAAGATTTGAGCAACCCATTCCACCGGGGGAGGGTTCTTTAAAGATGAGAACCATCTTGCGCATCGCTCTGCACCCTCACTAAACTACCAAGTTCCTCATTAGCTATCTCCCATACACCCATGCTAACCATCCTACCATCAAAGTGACAAAGACAGTTATCAAAGGAAGTAACCATGGCCGTTGTTGATCGATGAATAGTTATAATGAATCCCAAGTCCACCGACACTTGGGTAGGTGTGGGGTGGGGAGTGGTGACAAAGAGTCTTTGGAATGTAAACTCATCTCAGGGGAGAACGTGGCGCCAGAGATGGCATCACTCACGATCTAAAACCCGCATCGTAAATTATTGCCTCAAGTTTAGCTCGGAGAATTCCGAAGGCTCAGAAATCACATTATTCGCTCATCTAGTTGGCCATACGACGATATAGCGATGGAATTCGGGATGCATCCTGTCCCTGCATATAAAGTTATCAACAAGCTTCTCTAGCAATTTTGAATACCAATGATGCCTTATCGAATATCGCGCTTCTACCTAGATGATGCTTCAACTCTATCCAATATCTTTAGATCGGGTTGCTCACTTACACATTAGATTGATAGACATCATACAGAGTGCCTTTGTCATTTTTTACCTACATACTTCGAGAATATAATCTTAGGATAAAGAGTAGAGGCGTCGGACAAGCACCTTTCCGAAAACAATGCAATGGGGCGCTAGAACGGCTTTGTTTTCTCGAGGGTAACTTAACTGATACTTGCGCAGAGCCAAACTCGAGACTGACGCCCCCCTGTTGAAAAAGGTGCTTCATTATAACTATTAACTTTAAGTACACTAGGTATCTGTGAAGCGTATCCCTTTACTTAATCATGTACATTGAAGTATCGTACACATATACATCGTTCGTCATATAACGCACGTGGGGAGAGTCATGTGTAGTTGCGTAGGTGAGGTAACGACCTCCCTATATCTCCGATGTCACGGACCCATCTGCCAATCAAATCAATCCTCAGGCCTTCGCTTTCGCCTCTCGCTCCATGCTGTACACTAGCGTCCAGTAAATTGTAAACGCTAAATCAAATGCTTCCAACTCCCTCAAATGCCTAACATAGCCTGCTCATTTACCGATGAGCCCGATGTAATGCATTTCCCTTAATTTCCATGGTCTGTCCATCTGTCTGCCCTGTAACGCCTGCTTTCTGCCGTGGGGTATATGCAAAAATAAAAAAAATCTAAACAAGCTGTACATAAAACAATTATTCGAAAATCAATGTGCCGTCGAAGTCGCCGAGCTAGAGGGTGCTGTTGATCCCGGTGGTCGTGTGACCTTCGGCCTCTTGCGCATCCTTGGTATGTTCTTCTTCATATTTTTACATCGCGCAGCCGCCTCGTATGATGATCTATATTTAAGATATCCGAACTTCCTGACGCCAGCTGGAGTGCTAGCGTCTCTTAGGGCCGAGGGACCGCTAAGAGAGACTTCGTCATCATCTTCGCCATTACAGAAGTTGACGTCAACTTCTAATTCCATGTTGCTGTCGTGAAACATTTGTGGATTAAGGTTATAGTCTGGTTTCTTAGATTTTATGGGTTTGGAAGAAGGTTGTATTAAGTTAGAAGAGAGCGGATATGGTGACGGCTTGGGGCTAGTAGGTCTTGAGGTATGCACGTTGCATTGTACTCCGTTCTCGATCATAGTAGTCATTAGATCCAGTGTGCGAGAATTGGTACTGCTGGTAGGACGCGGTCTGGGTTGCTGCCAAGGCTCTTCTCCATTAGGGTTTATGAGGTTAAAGTCACCACTGACAATAGGTCGTTCGGCACGGTCGTCTAAAAGTTCGAAGTGTCGTTCCTGCTGAGGTAATTGTATCGGATGACTGTCGATTGCTGGAACAATAGGTTGGCCAGGATCAGATTCTATCGGCATTCCAGTTGTAGAAAAATTTGAGGGCTTAGTCGAGGTTGAAGGTGCGTCTATTTGTATTTGTATTGGCATCTGGTTGATTTGCAAATTGAAATCTACATCGCATTGGAGTGGTATCGTAGAGCGCGAATCGCGCACAAATGTCTGTTGGCTCATCTTTCGAACGAGGCAATCTATGCGGTCGCCGTCTTGGTTGAATAAGGCACCTGTCGGAATTGGTGTTGCAAGTGTAGCCATGGTGGGAGATGGTTCGGAAGATTTACTTTTCGGTGAAGGTGGAGGGTTATCGTCGTCCGAGGTCGTGTCAGAGTCCGCCTTCTGAGTGAAGGCGAAATGCTCGAACATCTTGAAGCAAATCCAAGGCGGAGGAGACGGGTAGATAAAAGAAGGGTAGAGTCCCAAAGACGGGTCTGTGGGATTTAGTTGGTGCTACCAAAGTGCTACCAAAGCGACGTACGACAGATGGATGCGACGAAGCTTGATTTACCAGCGAGCCGGTTCCCACGCTAATGTAAGACCCAGGTAAAACGCCACGGCATGTCCAGCTCGTGGCCGAACCCCTACTTTTCTGGTCTCTTCCTCTTTTTTTTGCTTTTTATTTTTTAGCAGCGAATGCTAATAAGTCGGACGAAAGTGCGCGTTAATAGGTGAAGAATCAGAATAGACATGTAATTGGCAAAATGAAAAAAAGAACGGAGGCTATCCCAGGGGGAAACTCGAGTGGATATGGGAATGGAGCTGGTAACAAGGACCCCCAGAAGAAATCGCTACCATGTACTGCGTAAAAGTACATATGTACGTGTGTAGCATCGAAATAGTAATGGAGCGGTGGCTAAGGCGTCAAGCAGCAGAAGCTCTTGAACTGGTAACGAAACGAACCACACCCCTGGGTCTCGAGTACATCTCAGTACTGAAAATCTTCCTTAATTCGGCACGGTTTGATTGACACACGTGCAAACTACATCGAGTGACTTCTGTCAAGCGCTCGCCCGGCTCTTGTGACCATGTACCTAAACTTCAGGCGAGAGAGGCACAGCAATAAGATCGGTTAGTTTTAATTGGGGGGGNNNNGGGGGGGGAGTCAAGGGAAGTCAACCGAAGCCAATCCCAAGTTAGGACGGTTAGACGGTCGGGACAACCATCGGTATCGCGGTTCACCCTCGAGTCCTCGACACCCTTGTCATTCTTCACACCCTTACGAAGTAGGAGTGGTAACTGGTAAGGGTTCGAACTGGTCAAGGACCCAAGGACCTAAAGACCCATTAAAAAAAGTCGTTGGAGCGACAGACGCCAGACGCCAGACCAGCTGCAGACCAGCCAAAATCCCACTTGTCCGGTACCAAGTAAATCTGCCTATACCATTTTAGGCAGCTCAATGTTCATCCACATTGGCTCCCAGGTTCCCTGGCAAGGGTGGCTCAGTAGCGTTATGGGTGCGTATGGGTATGCTGCACGACAATCCCAAGTGATGCCTCTGAGGTTGCACTGTGAAAAAAATGGAAAAAAGAGAAGTGGGTTCTATTAGATCGCGATACCAACCAATTATCTAAATGCACGGGTACCAGCGGGGAAAATGTAGGTACATCAGATACTTCAGGTACATGTCGATGCTGCAATCCTTTTGAGTTTTGGAACTTTTGAGCCTATTCTATCCAATAGGAACTGTAGGATTGTTCCAGAAGTGCTAGGTATCGTCCTTACCCGCCCTGCCGGAACCATTGTGGAGCCCACGGTTGAATGTAGTTTGTATTCTTTCAAGAATCGCACCTAACAGGAACTTTGTCTTCGTCGGCACTTGACAAATCCGAGGAAGCCAAATCCGAGCGATGATAACTTTAATATTTTGGTATTTCATTCTTTAAATAAATCTTAAAAAGTTTCATAAGTTCTTTTCTTGAAGTTCCTTTTTTTGGTACATAGCAGTTAGATTCATGCGGCGAGGTGTTTCAACATTACCAACAGCTTTCCCCACGGTAAAATACCTATTAATCTACGTGGTACGTCAGTCATAGTTCTTCATTTCCGACTCGCATTATGAAATCGCCTGCAATCCAAGCTGACTACGCAGTAGAGGGCTTAGTAGTGTATCAACTGACTTCTAAAGCTATAGTACAAGTACTATATTCTGACTCACTATTTTAGCGTGAAGCGATAACCGCCAGCAAACGTTTCGAACTTCCAATACAAGCGAATATCATCAAAAAATGCAGCTAGCTAATTTTTGGGAAAGCGCTTGATGCCTTAGAAGCTGGAAAGAAAGAATCGAGAAATCCAGTAGTCATAGGTCTGCCACGTTGAAACCTCAAGACAATAACCTACCTTGGTAGGTATAACACAGATTTTGCGCCGCCCAACAGCATCAAAAAAGTGACCTGTCCGAACTTATCCGAGAAATGATTCCTACTGCGGTACATGCTGGAGGGGTGGAGGGGTGGAGTAAGATGCGCTTGAACAAAAGTGCCCAGATGCCAGATGCCTATAGGCTTCGATGTAATTCCGAAGTTCATCAAACTCACAAAGACAATCCTTTGTCTCTTGGTCGTGCCGGAAGTCCCAAACATCGGGATTCTTCAGCGATTCTTTGAAGCAACCTAATTATACTACGTGTGTACGTATGTACCTACCTAGTAGGTAATATACAAAGTTCCAACGTCTCGACGCGCTAAGTTGGAATCTAGCCTTCCAAGCGGGGTCTGGGGGAAGGTCGACCTGCATCCGGGAAAACGCACTGTACGTTCGCCTGACCCAAAATACCAAAATACCCGGGCTTGGGAAAGTCGTCACAAGGTTTAGTACCGGTCCGAAGGCACGATATCGTATGAAAGCTACATACGCGCATATGAACCTGAAGCCTTATCTGGCGTGATCGACATTCAAGCTCTAACTTGTCGCTCCGTGTCATAATGAGACATCTGTAAACTCAGCTCAAGTATCGAGTTTAGAAAGGAGAGAGAAAGGTTATTTTTTTTTCAATCCCGACTTTTCCAGAATAAGGCGAAACGGCTCAAAACAGGTTCGAGCTGCAGCTCTATCTTAAACTTAAAATCCCTGAAACGATCCTAATACTTGGCAATACGACTCATCTGGAATCTTTTTAACATTTTAAGATAGGATATCGGTATCTACCTGCGCTACGAGGGTAGGCAATGCTAGGTAGTATTTCAAAAAGGTTGCGCCGACGATGATTGCAAGAATAACGCCGCGTTACCTCGGCACTTCTAATCGATCGATGAACTTGAGATCAAACTTTGAACTTGCAGAATCGCCAGTGGGCATACCTCGTAAATGACTTCACTGTCTGCCTAGTACCTTCCAAAATCGGAACCGACTCCATGTAGGAAGCACCCTCAATTGCCCCCGAGTTGCTGTGCATGCAGTTAACTAACTCCAAGGAACAGTAACCATGTCAAACACTACAAATCTGAGGAACTTTTAGAATTTGACTTTTTAACTTGAACCTTGACTTGACAGGTACAACCGTCAATAATGTCATCTAGCGCAGTTTGCATGGCTAAATCATTTTTCTTTCAATTCAACAAATACAAAGAAATGGTTAATGGTCATGGCTCGCTAGGTCCCAAAAGTGTAAGACAGCTTGAGAAAATTGACAGGTCATAAAAGGAGAGTGGAAAAACGGGGCATTGCTGCTATAGCCCGCTGTTTTTATATTATCTAATCGTTCGGCGAGATGTACCGGATCGCCGACAATCGTCATTCACGATTCTCCACTATTTTAAGTTGAAGTGCACTTCTCCCCGTTTTCTCTCCCAATGCCCCGGGTCAACGTTCGATTGAACGATGGTAAGTGCAACCTTCGTATATACAAGGATGACAAGTCAAAAAACCATAAAATTCATCATCCAATCTAGTCGTTTGATTAACGCTGACAAACAGTCAGAAGTAGTAAGATTTAACGACTTCAGATGAAATTCACTCATAGCCACTAACTATCCGCCCCTCCAGCCCTCCCAAATCCCAACCGCCAGAGGCGCGGGGATGAATGGGATGAATGATTGGCACATAGGAATCCCGGAAACTACTCCAAGGCTTACAAGTACCGACCCTAACGACCCTAACATGCTTCTCGAACTTCGAATGGATGGCCTAGCGAATTGTACCACACACCAACGTCGTCATGTTGTGTTCCAGCAAAGGAGCGTAAGCCAGTCAACCGCTCGGATCCAGTACCATGGCTGTGGGATGTTGCGCTAGGATGAATCGTGGAAGATGACTCGAGAGACCAATATGGGAGAACATGACTCGAGCTCTTCCTACCCACCCACTAAACTTACATAGACACAGACTAAGACGGGACAACCCACTAGCATCAGTGACAGGACAGCACTATCGTTTGGCTGAATGCTGTTGCATTAGGCGCAGTAATCCTCAGCTCAGATACTATGCGCCTTGCTTGTCATTGACAGCACCCTTACTTGATTCATCCTCTGCTTCTGCTTCCATTGGCCCGTTGATACTCTCACATGATGACGGCTTCATTGCTTTGGTGTAGTTTCCTCGTCACCTACATCTACTAAGCACGTTATCGTGTAAGGGAGTGTCCGTGTAGTTCTGACTACAGCTGTTAAAACTGCGCGCGGTCGAGCTAATCCGCCATTCTAGATTCTCAGGAGGCAACCCGATGCCTAGGTATTGCAAGGCCCGAATCTAAGCGGACATCAACCAAAGTTACACAAAAGTTTCGGTAGACGGGAAGGCTTATGTCCATCCTCAATGGTCAGGTAGAACGGCACGTCACTTCAAATCTCCGACGATGACATGCTACCTACCGTACCGTGCCGTGGAAATTCTCAAGGACAACCTATTATTCAATCCCTGGACTAGTTTCTTACACGAACTGGAGCTCACGATTCCTGAGGGCATCCGATCGACATTACGTCTTACTCAAAGGTTGAATTAGGTAAGATGCATAGCTGAGATGAGTAATCTCGAAGATCGTGGGGACTCCCAATATCAAGTTTGATCCTACTTGGATCCTTATACAGAAAACACGCTTATCATGCACATAGGAAGTTAGTACGTAATCCTCCTGTCGAATTGTTACACGCTGGTATAAGTTTCACCGGAGTTCGTGCTATAGTTCTAGCGGCATCAGAACTTTGCCCCGACGTGGACGGACGATCATAATTCTTATTCCTCGATACGGAAGCTCATGTATCCCGCAGTATCGTAGTAAGTAGTTGGTTTTTCTATCGTGGTCTGATTGTCGTCGTAACTTTGTTTTGCGACCTTACCAAATATCGCTGTTGTGAAAGTAGGCTAATGCAAGGGGTGACCATTTGAGCTTAGACTCGATTGAAGAGGGTATTCCAACTGACTAAGATGCGGCTTCACTTCTCCTCTAATATGGATATAACACTTTTCGGTGAATCTCTAGATACATTCTTTTCAGGTATTGGTGTTTGTGTACCTAGCTTTTGGCTGCCGAAGTAGTCTACGCCTCCCCCTATCCTCCCGACACAAAGTTGCTCATAGATTTACCTTTCATCCCCACAATGACTAGACTGGCTTGCATTGTATCTTGCCTAGGTAGGCGCTCATCTCGTATGAGTAGAATGATGAAAATCAACTTAACAGATATTTACAGGAGCGGATATTGGCATCTGACCCCTCACTAGGAGGTCTTCACGTAGCAATGAAGTGAATTGACTTGATGTAGACCAAGAAACGTTACGAGTAACTTGGAATGCATCACTGAATATCACTAACATTCCGAAGCGATATCTTTCATGGTAATTGCAAAAATGCCCCAGTTCAGTCTGTTTAAGGTCTCAATAGTATAGTAGTATAGTGACAGATTCAAAGATAAGAGATCTAGGTACCAGATAGTTAACTTGGTAGAGGTATAATTATAAGACTCATAGAGTCATTATATGCGATGAGTTTGGCAGAGGATAAGATGCTCATAGAAAATTAACATGCAACTGCAATCAAATCAATGGACAAGATGTATCTACCTTGTAACATGAAGGATATTGAGATTATCTGAACTCACACGGCAACGATTATGAAAGGTATCGAAGCAATATCAAAATTCTAGATTGAAATGAGACGATGAGGTTCTAGATTTTGATGTTAAGGGGTTAGGGGAAGGACATACAATATGGTAATTCAGAGTTATGCACATATGTATGCATACATAAACATTACCTAGTATAATGCATTAATTGAATTTATGATAATTATGTCATCATGTCCCACCAAATGAGCTTATCGATAGTATATTCCATCATCTATGAATTTTGGTGGAGATCCCAAGTCATGAGCATTCTCCTCAGAATCACTAATTCTAGCCGATTGAGATGTCACGTACGGCATATACGGCACATACGGCATCGGCGTTCGCGGAGCTCCTTCAAACGTCTTTGAGCTCCAGAACAGTCTTTGTGAAATGTGTTCCCGCCCCGGTAACATTCTTTCAGCGCCGAGCTGTTCTACGAGCTGTCCAAAAGATATCGCACGGGACCATTGAGACTTTTAAGAAGCTTGAAGTATGCGCTTACATCTTTTTAATACGATCGGAAGTATTCTAATGAGAAACAAAAATTTAGGACAATTCTTCCTACATTATTGTCACCTCCAAACCAGGCACCGCGGACGGCTTGGTCAACGATTCGCCTATCACGCGCGTCGTTATATCCCAAGATCCTAGTGCTACGAACGAATTAACAACCACCACTTCATGGGGCGCCCAATACGATATGCGGGGGTCTATAACTTCCCCTATTGACCCAATACCGCCATCAAGAGTAGCACAGACTACACCCACCCTTTCGGAACTAGGCATATCCTACATAACCTTCACCTTGCACATGTTTGCTGCGAATAGGTCCTACAATCATCGGGAAGCGATCAACAAGGACCCCCTTCACGGTCCATGGCCACCTAATGATGGTGCAGAGACATTCATGTCAGCCGCTCTTCGCCAGTGCGTACCGGCTGGTGCAATGGCTCCGGCATTGCGGGATTGGGATACTGCCAACCAACTATGGCGAGGCTCGGCAAGCTTCGCGGAAGAAGGCGCCGAGGGAGCAGCAGCTACCCTGTTCGGGAAGAAGCGCCTTTCTCCCACGGAAGTTTTCCTAATGGAACGGATTAGGGCGCGACAGAATGAGGCCAAGATACCGGCCATCATGAAAAGTCTAGCTGCTTTCGCGGATGGAAAGATTCGAGATCAACCACCAGTCGTCGATCCGCTCCCCGACAGGCCTTCATCTCCCAAATCGAATGATAAATCGATTGAGTCCGATTCGATGATGGGTGAGGAGACATTGACTTATAATGTCCCTGAGCCGCTCGAAGAGGCCCCTTCATATCTTGAGGATCTCGAGGATCCACCATCGGATTTATTTGAAGAAGAATTCGAGGAAGAACCACCCAAAGGATAGGTAATCGACTATCTAAGAAGCACTCACTTTATTCAAACGCATGATCACGAGGATGCCTTATAAAATCCTTCGTTCTGTCGAGTTGAGATTTGTATTTGAATCTACAATGATCGGGATATATTTAAATGGGCGATCGAGTCTAAAGCGACAACGAGATTTATTGTCCGGTCCTCAAAATTCAATTTCGTCGTCGTTAGGTGAGTCAAAGAGCCTCTGAAATCTAAGAGACCCTGCCTAGACGGCTACCTGCGATCCCGAAAATTTGGTAACAACTTGGCGCGTTTTGGGTGTTTGCACCTTACCTTATCCCTCGATGCATTTCGCATCTAAGGGATGCCAAGTTTTTATGCCAGATTTCAATTCACCAGCAAACAACGAAGTTATTTTGCTTGCGTTATATCGCGCAACGACACTAAATTTTAAATTTGCAGATGTTTGCGAGTTTGCGAGGACACAGCCTCTTAATTGTGGCTAATTGCTGCTAGAATCGACGGCGAGGGCAATTGATGACGTGTCGTTGGCTTTGACTCGGGCACTGCCGTTGGTTGCATCGCTAGCGGCATGCTGCCGTCATGTATGGCCAAATCAAGGCATAGGTCAGTCAGCTCCAGAATCCCGGTCCTCCCCACATGGATCCAACCAAGACTACACCCGACCTGCAAAGCCACGACGTCACCTACGAATCTTCAGCTCTATCTGTATGGCTGTGTATATTCTTGGACGGCATTTGAGGTGGGATAGCCCGAAATGAGTCTGGAGCCACGCTTTTCGACATGGACATCTGCCGATTATCCGCTAGGGTTTTCGTAGATTTTCGAGGATGGAGGATTACGAACTTGTCATCAGGTTACCGTATGACGTTGCAAGATCGGGTGTCTACGTATCGAATCGCGATCTCATAGGCGTAACAGGTAGGGGATCGTCGCACATCACACTCCGAAGCCTCGAATTAAGCATCATCGACTACCTTTTGGGAAGGGTTTGGCATGTTATTGCCAAGAAAATTCAATAATAGAAGCATTAAGCCAATTGCGTACCCCAAACTTCATGCTTACATATATTTGACGATAAATCCGTTCCTGTGTCTCGTGTGATTTTATTTATTCTACGTTTGTTTGGATAGTCCGCATCTTTCTTTTGTATCTACATAATCGACATACATATCCATATCCTAATATTCTGTATCGCTCACATTATACACAAGGCAGCGCAAACAGATAGCCTCTATCGCAATGGCGCGGACAGGCTTCTTCCACCACATCGGCACGTTCCTGCTATTTGCAGCGACGGTGCTGCTAATCATCACCGATATTTCGGCCCCGGTAGTCAATAGCATCTCGATGCTCAAAATTGACCTTAATGGCGACTCATCATCATCGTCATTCAACAGCAACAATGATCGCAACCCCAGTATCACCTTTGGTACCTTTGGGTACTGTGTGCGCGACACACTAGCGTGAGTCAACACCTTCTCTGATATCCCATTTTCAAAATCGCATAGAATCATGCAACTAACAGCGCAACTCTTAGCTCGGGCCAGGACTTCTGCTCCAAGTCCGAAGTAGGCTACGACCCCGTCTCGATCGTCGAGGAGAACCTAAACGGCCTCTCCTTCTCCGACGCAACAGAAGACTCATCCAAAGCGCTCACGCGCGTGATGATCCTGCACCCGATCGCCACAGGCCTCGCCTTCATCGCCTTCCTCCTCGCGCTCGGCGCCGGCGTCGTCGGCAGCTTCCTCGCCTCCCTCGTCTCCCTCCTCACCTTCGTCGTCACCCTCATCGCCCTCGTGTGCGATTTCGTCGCTTTCGCGATTATTAAGAATAGGATTAATGATAACGCGGGTGTTAGTGCTACGGCGAGTTGGGGCGCGGCGAGCTGGACGATTCTGGTTTCGGCGATTTGTAGCTTTTTGGCGACTTTTGTGGTCTTCTTTACGTGCTGTAGTGCGCGCATGCATAGTAGGCGCGAGAGGAGGGTTAAGGATGTGCCGGAGGGGTATGGGACCCCTGCGCGCAGACGCTGGAGGTGGTCGTAAAAACTCTTCGTAAAGACTCGGGCGCGGACGCGAATGCTTATTTCGAATGAATTATGACGGGAACGACGGTGCGCGACGGTTTTGGGTGGATGGGACAGTGGAGGGGAGCGATAGTGGGGCGATCGGGGAGGGAAAGATGGCGCTTCGTTTTCTCGAAGCAAATCGGTCGGCTTATACCCTTCACAACTAATGAATGATTTTATGGACGAATTGTATACGCATTTGATACCACAAATAAACCTACGACGTTGATTTTCCATTGTTAGAGATTTATTTAATTCATCATGATTGCTGCTATAACTTTCGATTTCATCAGTTTTAAAGGCATGGAGAGAACCTTTCCGACATATCTTGTAGTGCGATACACATAGTGCATAGATAGGTCCCTAGTACCTAACCTAGATACTAGGTTAAGTAAGGACTTAGAGAATACCCCCTATCAGGTAGGCATCAGATACATCAAGGCTCCCTTAACCTCTAGGGCTTCTTTATGAATAGAGCACCTAATTTGTCGTTGCGATCGTATCGTACGCAGGTTCTAAGTGAAAAAGCCAATATATGGAAGACAGTTGGCGTTTAATTAATTAGGTACCTACCTATCTACTAGGCACCTACATGCCTACCTGGTATGTGACGGTCGGAAGGCGTACACATCGAGGTAGAGGTGGGTAATGCAAGAAGATTATCATCAAATTAAATTATCATTGGCGTTAACTAGCCCTTTTCGCATCTTAGTTGCCTTATTAAGCTGTGTGCTGTGCTTCATTTGGGGTATGCCTTTTTTAGTGATGCCAACGTATGGATAACGACACCTCTAATGCTTGTTGATGGGTCGTCACTAGATATATTGAAACATGCTAACTGAAAGCCATTTTGATTTATGTTCTGTCTTTTAGCTTAATAGCGAGAATGTCTGCATCTTGATGTTGTATCATCAGCGTAATTTCTATGATTTTTTGAACTAATAACCCCAACCATCTCCATCCACACAGTACACATGGTTTCGTTCAAAAATAATAGAAATCGCGATATTGAAGCGTCCTTCGCAGTAGATATTATGCCTAAACCATTACCAGAAATCCTCTGCACCCCTGAAGATGACGACTTGCTACGGAGGCAAATCCAGCAGATTGATGGAGATCGAGTACAACGAGTTGCTATTCTTAGCTTTAGAGGACTCCAGCTTTATCGAATTGCAAAATTGCAAGCCGAGATTGTGAAAAAACAGAACGCCACGATAAACCCTGATCATGAAGCACCTGAAGTCGAACCAAACGCCGAAATCGTTAGAACGGAGGAAAGGGAACTTGATGCATTGCTACATAGATACGGTAAGTTAGAGATCATTAAACAAGAATTCCTAATCTATTAGCATAAGTTATTTAGCACCTTTACTTATTAGGTACTTACAATAAATAGCGGATGCTGTTCGGAACTATGAAACGTTGTCGCAAAGTATCGAATTCAACGAGAAACTTTCCTATGAATTCCTTGGTGGAAGGCAAGAGTTCAAAGTCATCAAACGGACAAATGATACCTGTTGGGACATTCCATCATGGTTAATTGGGTCACTCCCCGAGGCAACTGTTGTTCGATACTCAGTCGGACCTCTCGGGTTCCGCGAGCTTGATAAGGGGAGGCTTGCCCAGAAAGACATCTTGGAAAGAATAAAATCTCGGTTTCATATGGCCGTTTTTGGGGGCACAGCTTTAATCGCACCGGTGGTATTCATGACCCTGAAACCCACGCTTATCGGAAACTTGGTGGCGGCATCGGTATCTACGACAATATTCGCTACTATCATGGTAATATTCGCAACTGACGCAAGTGGAAAAGACGTGCTGGCTTCTACAGCGGCATATGCGGCGGTCTTGGTTGTTTTTATAGGGACTAGCTTGCAAGCGTATGTATGAGAACAACTGTAGGCTCTGCTACAACCATTCCATTACCTTGTAGCACTGGAGCTCAACAGCCTTGACCGGTCCTCATGCGTCGTGTCTGTGGAGTCACCGAAATTAGGTTTTAATTGGTCCGAATAAACAACCCCCTCGGTGTTTTATACCTCAGAATGTCGGTAGGTATGCCATTTGTCATACCCTTTCAATTTGACTACATGCCTGCTGGTTATCTACCTATATCAAGCCCTTTAAGTCCATTGCCATCTGGCTAGACGATTGATGATACCTGATTCGACAAAATCTTGTACCAAGCGGCGGCGAACACCATAGCTGAAAATCGATGCATATCTAACGATGAGAAAGCCTGATGCTCGGCATACTTTGTGAAAGGCAATGCAACCTAGAGAAGTAGGCTGTGGGATTACTAGGACTTGCTTGTGAAGGCTCTCGTGCCTTCGGCATTGCGCTCTGATTAGGAAAACGGGCAACGAGGTTTAAAATGATAAATATTATACCAAAAATTGGTGTATCGGCTAACCTTCGGAGAGGTAGTAGCCACTGCTCGTTTTCTTAATCAGAGCGCAATGCCGAAGGCACAAGGAGGCGTCACAAGCCAGTCCTAGTATCAGAATATATTCGCTCAATAAATGATAAGGGATAATGGTAACTGGGTAGGCGGCCTAGATTTATCTTACTTGCTTATTGACTTATCTAGGTAGTTATATAGGCTATTGAAATATGGGATTGATGGTAAAGTTAAACTCCCTTCTTATTTACCAGTTGTCAATCAAGTCACTCATCATCACATTGTCCCTTATATTGCAAGACAGGTGCCGAGTACCCTCCAGACAGGTTTTGGAACGGGTAATCTAGCCTTAACACCTTCTAATCTATTTCTATATATTTATCTCTTGTTTGAGTTGCATTTTATGCAATAAATTCGAGTTTTCTTGTATCTCGAAAATCAAACGACGATATTGTTTCCTCAAATTCAAACCAAGCTAGGATTGCCTCAATACACAAACGTCATCAATTAAGGAATTTACATCTGCGATCTCCAACATGACCCCGGCAGAGCGTATCGAGGATCTTGACAAGTGCAACGGTCTTAGGTATGTTTATGGCATAGGAGACCTCAAAAAAATCTGGGCTGAATGCGGCTTTGGTTCTGTAACAACGGGAAACTTAAGTCATGCCCAAATTAGATTCATAGAGACCCATCTGATTCGGACCATCTCATTTTTGACTTATATCGGCTATCCTGATCATGATATCTCGAAACTTATTATGAAATGGATCCAAACTGAAGAGGAGTTCGACGAGAAACTCATCAAAGGCGACTCTCTTGCCCAGTTCAAAAAGAAAGGTCGAGATTTCGAACGCACGCGACAGCTGTTCACTGCCCCAATCCTCACAGAAGGCACAGAAACGATACTACTTTACAGTCAGAGGATGCCATTCAACGAGGATGACAACAATAAGCCGGACAAAGAACAGCATGAGATTGCTAATGGACATCTTAAATTGAAGAACAATGTACGTATCATATAAGTCTATTTGAAAAACCGTGGAAGACGGATTAACCTGACATTTAACGAAGAAACGACCAGGGATCGTGAAGGTTATGAGGAAGAGATTGACAGCAAGCCAGAATCAATCAGAGATCGACATCCTTCGTAGCCTACGGAAGGCCCTGGACAAAGAGTCTCGAGAAATTCATCTTCTCACATATATTTGCTTGGTCTGGTCTAGTGATAAAAGTGTTGCGCAATCACTGTCACTTTATGCAGAGAAAAACACCCTCGAGTACGTACTTAAAGACATCGATTCCCAAAGAGACTCGCCTTTTGGGGCCTGTCTAGAACAAATGGTGAATATTGCGGGCGCGATTGAATTCCTCCATCGGGTGCAAACGACAGGTGAACAGGGATCTTGTTATTGCCACCTGGACCTCAAACCAGCGAATATTGTAGTCTTTCAAGACGCACAATCACCAAATGCCGTTGGTATATGGAAAGTCATAGACTTTGGTATATCAAAAGTCAGGAAACCGGCTGGTTTTCCACCCCACTTGAAAGATAAGACACAAGTGACAGTCACAGTATCAACAACGACCAAACAGCTAGGAGGGACTTATCAGCCACCTGAAGTGAACCAGCAAAATGAGAAACGAATGGGGCGTAGAAGCGATGTGTGGTCCCTGGGCTGCATATTCACAGAGGTGCTTGTGGCGCAACTCGGCAGTGCCGGCACACTGAAAAAATTTCGAGATAACATGAAAGCAGGTTTGAGGGATCGCAGTTGTCTTCCAAATGTTGGCGAATATTTCTTTTACGAGAAACATCGAGAAATCAGATGCCCACCATTCATACCGATCCTTAAGTTGAACGAAGCCTTCCGTAGTGAACTGGAACATATCTCACGTCAAACGCAGATTAGAGGCATGCCAGAATGCAAGAAGCTAATTAGTAAGATGGTGGTTATGAAGCGTACTAAAAGACTGAAGTCTAAGTGTGTGCTGAAAGAACTAAAGCTTATACAAGAGCAAGTAACAACGAACACCAACATAAATCATTGATCAACTTCTCTTGTATCTATGAGAGGTAGAGTTTCAACGGCTGCCTGTTGTGGTATCTTGCCATACATTTTCAATGTTGGGATAATGTTAGGCAGAAGATACCTATTTGGATAACATATTATGGGGTTAGTTTTCAGCTTCGCTATCTCGTACCTATGGTTCGTCTCTACCAACCAAGAAATTCAAGGAACATGCATTTCAAATGTGGCACTTTGTTGGAAATTCCCTTCTGGGATCTTGGAGCTAGAGACTCTGTTAATGATGATGTATTTGACGTCGTGTATTTAACTGTGTCTAGTGCACCCTTATAAAGAACAAAGCTAAAGTGTCGCCTAACATAAGAAACTCTAGCTAGATGCGTCAACAACCTCAACTACCTAGCCGACCTTAAGTTATTGAGGACAACCCCTTTTCCGAGCCCACAACAAGATTCAAACCCATTCGCTTCGTATAGCTATACACTAATATGCTGCTAGGTGTTTGAACTACTACACTATGTAGGAGATAGACCCTGTCCAAGCCGACCGACGGCATAGAGAATATGCGTGCCTGCCGATGAGAGCTTCGCAGTAATTCATTGGCAGCTGGCCCTGGAGCGGTATAGACTGGAGAATATTAACGTCCACGGGTGCTTATATGGATATCTTATCCCCTGGCTGGTGGTGCTTGAGAGCTCCCTGGTGTGTAGCGAAGTTATTATTTTCTAGTCTCCCATTCACCTCACGACACGTTTAGATAGATACACCCATAACGAAATTGAATCCCAACACTCAGGAGAAACAGGCCATGTTGAACCATTCTTTCCAACCTCTTCCCCATCTCATTTTTCTCGTCGATATATCTCTGTCTTCATACCTTGACACATTTTGAAGAATAAATATAATGGAGAATACTACCACCGCCCCGGAGACTAGCAAAGCTGTGAACTTCCACAGAGCACTAGGATCCACGAATGTCTCTAAACCGGGTTTGGCAAAGCTTGAACTGAATAGCCACTAAATTTATAGTTTCACAATTAGCTGCTAAGATATACCTGTGGATTGCTTAGATATGTGATGGCTCTGACTCACGGCTAATAGAGAGACTGGAAGATTTAGGGATGCAACTATCATCAAGTTGCGAACGTTGGTCGAAGTTTCCTTCTGGAGTTCATGTCCTAATTCGCCATTCACGGCCATCGCTGTCATAACGCTTAGAGACTGGGCGCTCGTCGTTTGTGATGCTTCGTTCGCAAGTGTGTTTCGGATACTCAGCTTGTTACTGCTTTGTCCAAATACGCTCAACAACTATTATTTGAGTTGAATACTAAGGTCAGCGAAAGAGAAATTAATGTGTCGCATCGTGGTATTGTTAACTAACCAAGCTGGCTGCGTCGGATGATCGTTCTCTAAGACCGACGATACAGCTCCCAATATGTTTGATCTCCGCGTCAAAGTCGTCCAACTCCTCAAAGATAGCAATTGTCAGCTCTCGCCTCATGTGAATGGTCATTCTTGGGATGATATTGCGAATTCTCTTGCTGAGTTCTGCAGTAGAGTCTAGAACAGATAAAACTTTGAATAACTCTCGACGGAGCCGTTGAACGTTTTGAAGATCTTCAAGACTGGGTCTTAAGTCGCTTTGGTCAACGCCGTTCGCATCTGAAAAGAACCTCCCTTCCTATAGTGCAAGTGAATATTAGATCTGTGACTATATCTCGTCTAGTATAGCTACGTACAATTTGATCAAGTTTCAAACTTTGAGCTGTTATATAGTCGTGCCAGCCGGAAAGGGAGGCGAAGAGAATCATGACATGGATCAATGGATGTCGAGAGTAGCGAAACTCCTCATCGTACCAAAACTCATCCAACTTTTCCGGCAATCGAGACTTGAGATCAGAGGAGGGCTTGGCTAATATCCATATGGACGAGAAACTTCGCGAATGCATTCGATGGTAGATAGCGGTTTGTCTCAAAGACCACGTGTCCTCGATCGCATTTGCCACTTGATCTCTCTCAAGAAAATTAATGGTGTAGCATGTTTCAACTAGAATCATCGTTTAGTCGGATAGATTGAGAGGATAATTCGTAAAAGCTCACTATCGCCACTGCCGTTTAATGGATCCCGTGAATGGAAGTTATTCCAAGTATTGCTATCATCATCTTCCTGCAGGCCAAATTTGAGGATGGATTCTGTAAAATAGGGGAAGACATTGTGTTTTGTCGTAAGGCTAGCCCATGTCTCTTTCGTGATAAGGAGCCGATTCCACAGATTTCCTTGGCCAACAACGCTACGAAGTGAAACGAAAGGTGAGCTATGAATGCAATTGGATTGTTGATTAAGGGGGTCGTCTGTAGGCACGTACTAAAATATATCGCGAAACTGGGCTAATGTGAGCTCCTGGAATTTTCATAATGCTTATAGTGACTTACCTGACGGTTGTGGTCCCATAGGAGCTTTATATCCTGTTCGCTGAGCTTACGTTGCTCGACTTCTGCATCGAATTACTTAGTATCTTCAAGACGAGATTCGGGGGATGTTTTCAGGGGGTACTCACTATAGTCAACGCCAGCAGCCACGACAATTGTTGGAGTTTTCCACATTTCCACATTGTCGGCCTCAGCAAATAGCTTGAGCGCCTTGTTAGATAGTTCTTGCTGAATAGACTTCAGATCACAACTCCAGAGGGCTTCGGGTTTCATTGGTGGCGGCATTTGAAGTTGGGTATGTTTTCATAATGTTTGTAAATAAGATATGGGTACGATATAATGGTTCCTTGATATATTAACAATATGTTCCATTTTCCTATATCTCGAACTTTGGAAATTACCAGTATCATCACTGAAGCATCTGATGTGAATGGCCCCTAGCTTCAAATGAGTTCTCGCCAGCTGTCTAGCTCTGACAGGTACATTTTCTGACGTATCAGCGGCCGTATATGTAGATTGGGTGCACATCAACGGCAATTGGACAGCTGCAAAACACCCCGTAGACATGTGGATTCCTTAACCATAGTTCGCTCTCATATTAGATATTAGGTAATTGTTGTAGTATGTCTGTTTGGTACGGGACAGGAATATGTTGAGATGCTAATGCGTGGCTTGATATAACTTGTGTGTATTTCTAAGTGTCTATAATCGTTAAAATTCCTAGATGAGGTTTCATTGGTAAATATATGATTGGCACAATTAAGAAAGTTACAACGCACCTTGTACATAGGTACTTTGATGGAGGATCATTCTTCCACACGATCCTTTAATCGATCTAAGGACACGAAAGCCACTCCAGCCAACACTGTGGTAGCGCAGCCATTTTTGCACCCTACCTAGGTAGGTATAGACCTATGGCTTTTGGGGGGGAGGAGAGGGTCTATCTTATACCATCTCGTGGGTTATGGTAAGTCTGTCTTGGAAATATTAACTGGCTTCGCTAAGTACTCATGTATAGATAGGTGTAGGTATCTGTAACGAACCCGCCTCTAATTCCCTATCCCTGATGTTACATTAGAAGCCAAGTCATTAAATGATTGGCTGAAATAGGTATTCTCTGGTGTAACTCGGCAATGCTCGGTGAGGCAGTGCTAGTGAGACATCTTTTCAGCTGGTGCCGATCATGTAAACCTTGACAGACCGTCAGAACTTCTTAGATTTTTTCTTGTTTACAAATATCTGCACTTTGCTTTTGAGATTAATGTCATGGCCACAATCCTTCCTGGTTGGGCTATCCGCCGAAACGGATCTTGTCTTCTCTGGCAGGAAGTCGACTGCGGCGTAAAGAAAGCCCCCTATCGAGCCTGCTGTCCATCCTCAACCGTGTGCCCGAACCAATACAACACCGCATGTTGTCAAGCTGGCACAAACTGTACTGACACCATCGTGGAGACCCCGAGGTGCGCGAATTCATCATGGATTATGTATGATAACGCGGGGTTCTTCTGTTGCGACCCAGGTTATGTGGGATATAAGTTGGACCTTACAGATGGATGCTCTAGATCTGGCGAAGGTATACCAGACGGCGCTTATCCACTAGCTCAGATAAATCAAGGTACAGTACAAATGGCTCATATCTCGACGGTGCGAGCATGACGGCTTACTATGTTACACACTCAGTCACCCTCTCTCCGACTACTCCTAGCGAATCGACATCGACCCCCACTACACCACCAACTGCTTCTCAATCGAATAACGCTACCCCCGTGGGTGGAATAGTTGGAGGAGTAGTAGGAGGCGTGGCGCTCATCGCAATAATACTAATAGGCACCTTCTTCTACCGAAAAAGGAATCGGACGAGCAAAGAGGACAGTATCCACCATGTAAATTTCAACAATAAAGATGTAACGATGCTCACGCCAACTCATCCAGAACTAGAACATACTCCTCGTGTTGAATTATCTAGTAAAGAGGTACATGAGCTGTCTTGAAGGTTGATTGGCAACCATTTCAAACCGAAAACTTGGGAAGGGTGTGGCCGGTGCCAGATATTGACATGTAGAATTGCATTTTAAATATAAATATATCGGTGCAGATGCTCCTTGACCATAAATATTGCTCAAAAGTGTTAAAAATATCTAACCTACCCAGGTAAGTAACAAATATGAGGAACACGCGTGACATGGAATATTGCAGCTTTCATTGTCATCATTATATGATACAAGCTTCCGCCTCGACGTAGTTCACCACGAATCCGTCCTTCTATCTTTCCAAAGGTTGATTACCTGTTGCTAGGTTTAAAAGCCGTTGGAAATTGTCCGAGTTAAATGCCCTTCGAGAGCTCTCTATCGTAATATACCCAATCGCAAACAGGGATATTATATACGTGAGTACTGGTATGAGGACAAAGGTGCCTATGAGGATAGATACGTTTAACCCATCGCCGTCACTCGAGCCATTTACGATGGGTAAAGCCCAGAATGTCTAGAATATCATAAGTAATAAAATTATGATAGTATCTAATAAGAGAGCTTACCGCCATGAACCCGAGAGGTGTATAAATTACAGTTACAACAGTGAAAACATAGATTGCACGATTGAGAACCATACCTTTACCAGCCTCACGGAGGGATGTTGCGTTGAAAAGCTAGGTAGGTCAAATCTGTTAGCAATCCACTTTACGTGATGTTCAATGTGGCTCTCACCGCATCTCTGAGGTTTTTTACTTCTATCCTTTGATCTATCCGGCTAATGAACTTCTTTGCTTGTAGATCCGATTTCAAGAAAATCGTATCCCAGTTCCTCTCAATATTTCTGAGTTCATTTTCAGTGAGACCAAACCCGAGATGCCTTCCAGACTGAAGCCATCCTTGTCGTAAGGCATGTTGGTCGGTTATGATTTCTTCGATCCATTCACGAATCATAGGAAGTAGTCGAAGTACGATAAAGTACAGCTTTGATCGCCCAGAGGAATTGACAAACATGAGGTCGTTCCAGTCGTCATAAATTCGAGTATCATCATACTTCTCACAAGCTGTTAACCACTGACAATCGAAGAAAGTCATTTTGATTTGAGAATGTTGCATGCACTGACCTGAATGTGAATAATGCCATCGATTTCATCTAGTACTTTTATCCAATCTGTCCCCCAAGCATCCAAAGAGAGACAGATCATTGCTTGGAATTGGGCAAACCCAAGAGCCTTCCCGCAAGGGACTATTCCATATTTTTGCCATATTTTCTTGTCCAAGACTGGAAGTTCGTTAGGGCGTTCCGTATCATCAATCGCAAGCAAGGTATATGCGACCGTGTCAGATAGCTGTACCATTTCAAGACAGAAAGATTGTTTTATCTGAAGAAGGTAACCACCAGAATATCGACTGCCGATGTTTCTTATTATAGCATGTTCTCTTTCGACCAAGACTCCAGTCATTCCGTGATGCCATTTTTGTAACCTCCTTGACATAGTTTCGTACCGACAACCATTCAAATGGTATGCTATCCGAACTCTGCCGAGGATGTCCGGGTACAGATCCAACCGAAAGTTAATTCCCAAGGCTTTAGCTGGAGCTTTTCGTCTCACGAAATCAATTAGAAACTGATCATCGATCTGGTTGGAGGGATTCTCAAGCCAGTTATAGAACAGAAAAAGTGTCGAGATATCGATCGCATCCTTCCTTGGGTCCAAATGGTGGATACTAAGACATGTTAGCAATGACATGACTCTACGCTAAACTTTTACCGTATACATATTGATACCTACATGATTCTCCCGGGTGCCAACTTATCTTCCTATACATCGTGGTAATTTAGCGGGACAGATACTTTTTAGAGCTATGAAGTTTCCATTACTCACCCCTCCATAAAACAAAGGATACCCCAAGCTATCAGATTTATACAATGCCTTGTGTTGGTAGAAAACTTGCTCTGGCCAGATATTTTTATTAGCTTGATTATCGGATGTCTGCCTATTCAAAAGTTGTTCAGGATAGTCCCTAGTAAAGTAAAGAGTATCCTCTAGTCTCTCTGTGGACGTAGCTCTTTGTATCTGGGAATAATCTATAAATCCCTTCCGTATCTTGAGAAGGCGATCTTTGTTCGGGTCATGAGCTTCGACCCATTCTTCTAGTGTTTGTAGCCGTAATGTATCAAGTGTTGTTGCCCCTGTATTAATATCGGCGTTCTGCTCAATTTGTGTCTTTACTTGACGATTTTGGTTTTCCAAGAAAGTGTTTAGCCCGACCAAGGCAGTTTGTAACTGCTGCAAAACATCTTCCAAATTCTGAGCCATGGTGGTCACTATAGTTATTGATGATCGATATATCAACGAGTAGGTAGGTATTTAGGAAAGAATCGATATGTTTGACTTCGCGGTGGAATGTGTATGTGGAATAGGTACCCACTTGTAGAAACCACTGTTAATCCGGAACAGGATTTCAAAACTGGTAAGTTCTATTTGCTTAACTCTAGTTAGGTGACGTTTGTATTTCTGTATCGTCAGGCTGGATATTTTATGATATTTCAACCCAATCGGGAGGTGAGATGATCCGAAAATACCACGCTATAATGCAACTAGAGATAAAGATATACCAATTGCAGGTAGCATGGTACCTAGCTGAGCAAGGTTTCTGTGATTCACGAGGAGACCATTATGGATGCTATAAAAATTTATCTGTAGGAAGATTATATGAATAATCTATCAAGTACCTAAAACGCGTTAATTGCAAATGCTGGCAATATTAGGAGAGACTGTTGTCCTTTCATATTTGCCGGGGTCACTACGATCTGCACAGTAGGTACTACTAGGTAGGTAGGTAGGTACCTATTAGTAACTAGTCGTCAGCCTTCAGAAACTGCCTAATTAAGCATTCACATCCCATTTCTTCAATTCACCATGGAAGCGCCCTGTGATATCTGTCGCGCCTTGTGGCATGGCCTAGCGGATACTGAGGTAGCGGACAATATCAATGTGGGGTCATTTGACGAGGCAATCTCCTCACCATGTCCAATCCACACGCCTTTAATCCAACGTTTCAAAGACTACTGTCAACAGCCAAACCCCATTTTGGGAAAGGATATGGTAGCCTCCCGCGACGTAGGTATTGTGCCTCGATCCAAAAGCCACAGCGCCTCAATGTACCTTTCTCTTTCCAAGTTAGGACAAGTTTGGAAATTGCTTTTGGTGAATAGGCCATCGGTTCCGAACCATCCAGGCAACGGTCGCATCTTGGATCCAGACTGGGCTGATGTCGATCTTCTGCCGCGATGGAAACATGAGTGCACGACGGCGCATGGCACAAAATGCGAGAACCCGTTGAAAATTTGGCCGACCCGGCCTGCATGGTTGATTGACGTTGAGTGCAAGTGTCTAGTCTCTGGTCATGAATGCGATGGGCCGTATGTTGCGGTTAGCTACAGATATGGCAGCCATCCCAGCCCCGTACTCGACGCCGCGATTTTAGCCAAGCTGCAAGAACCAACCGCGCTAGATACGCCACAAATGTCGCCGTATCTTTCACCAATGGTCCGGCACGCCATGTACGTCACGTCCGTTCTTGGCGAGCGTTACCTCTGGGCAGATTCACTTTGTATTACACACCTTGATCGCGCATCTGCCACTCTCCAATTACAGCTTATGGGCGCAATCTACGGAAACGCTGTTGTTACCATAATCGCTGCCGATACCGACTCGAAAGAAGGGCTTCCAGGCCTCAAAGGTGTCTCCGGTTCTCGCAAGTTAGAGCAGGAGGTTGTGCCATTTGGGGAAGAGCAACTCGTAGTAAGAAATACCCTCCAGTTTTCAAGTAAGTAATCCTATATGGTTTCCACCTCTTTTTCATTGATGTCGCTGGCCATAAGGTTATGGGACTTGAAGTAAAGCACGAAAACTTAGTAGCGATACTCGGGGCAAGCATGATTTATATTCGCACCTGTTTCTGAAAAAAAAAAACGCTGACCCTTCATTGCTCCAGTGATCGGTGGCACACCGTACTATCAACGGGGCTGGACATACCAAGAGTATCTCAACTCCGGTCGCAAACTACTCTTCAATCGGAAAGAGCTTCATTGGGAATGTTCCTGCAGCGTCTGGCACGAGGAGACAATATTTGGAGTAGAAATCGACAAGTATATCAATCCTCGAGTTCATACTATCTTAGCTGGGTTTCCAGATCTAGGATCTTTGAACCACACTATCTCGCAGTATAACGAAAGGGAACTTCGTTACGATGAGGATGCTCTTCCCGCCATATCTGGACTCCTATCTATTACCAGTCGATCCTTCAACGGCGGCTTTCTGTATGGCCTCCCGGAGATGTTCTTTGACCGAGCGCTGGGTTGGCGTCCCTACTGGAGGCACACAAACCTTCGACGACGCGTAGAGTCTGAACGCTCTGCTGATAGTAAACTCAATCCATCGCGACTCCCTTCGTGGTCCTGGGTTGGATGGCAAGGTCTGCTCACGGGGGGTTACGGCGAAGCTGCGCGCATCAACAACCGCCAAAACTATATCGAAGAGACATTCCCTATCACTGAGTGGTATACAGCTGACTCACCAACTGCGGACATCTTCGAAAGAAGGCGCATCAGATCTACATGGTTTACGGACCGTGAAAGTTACAAGGACTTGAGCAAGCCCCTGCCACCCGGCTGGACGCGTCACGACGCATCTACACAAACCTCGTTTCACGGAGAGCCGCTCTTATACCCAGACGGCTGCGGCGAGTTCATTTTCCGACATGAAAAAATGTCAGACCCGGATGAAGAAATCAATTCGTGGTATTATCCCTTCCCGGTCGCAAACATCTCCGAATCTACGCCGCCGGTCTTAGTAGACCAGACAGAATATCTATTTTGTGAGACTCAGCGGGCTTATCTATGGGCACGCAGGACCAGGAATGATTATCCGTTTAGAGGGGAGAACATCCTACAGCTCGTAGATGCCCAGAAGAAACCTGTCGGACTTCTTCATTGCCACAACGAAGGACAATCGGCAGGCTTCCCGGAGGTAATGAATGATGGTGAGGGCCACAGTGAGCAACCTCTGGGGAGCCAAATCGAACTAGTCGCGATCTACCGATCTAAATGGTATTCAAAGAAGTGGAACGAGGAAGACAGGCAGCAGGTTACGGTCGAGACAAGTGAAAACATGGCGGTGCTATGGGTAGAATGGGTAGATGGACTGGCATACCGACTCGCATCTGGCCACGTTGAACTCGAAGTTTGGAATAAGCTATCATTGCAACCTATTTCTTTAGTCATGGGGTGATAGTAGAGAAATTCGGATACGGATAGAGTGAATAGGCGATGACTACATGGAGCCAGTGCTCAGACGGTATTGCCTAAATAGGAATGTGGGTTGGTACTAGGTAGTGTGTTTAAAACAGTGCACGCTAACCCATTCAAGTAACGTGTACTACCGAGGGCGTGGAACGGATATCCAGTGGGGTATCTAGCTTGTGGGGTAGGGGGTTTACCCCTCCCCCTTTTCAACGTCTGTCAGTTCGAGTTCGTCTTATTTCATTTGCATCGGGTTATTTCGTAGCAAGAATGCTTTAATCTTACCAACATCACCAACCTCACCATCAGCCCAGTAAATAATAACGCAGCCCAAACCGCGAACGCAAGGAAAGCCGTGATGATATGCAAACATAACCTCTGACATCTCTATTACTCCTTGCTTTTCAGCCCTAAAATCATCCAAGAGACATTCTGACGCACAGGGCCAAGGCAATTATTGGCATAGGTAACTCTATCAGATTAGCTGTTAATCCTATCCATGACAGCAAATACGTAACTTGGTACCTACAATCATAAACTGCTAGAAAATGTAAGAGCATTGTTGACCAGGGTCGAGAGGTGGACATCTTATGCGAACAAAGAAATTAAGTGCGTAGGATATCGCTTAACCCTATCATTTCAAACCTGTTGGAAATCAGACTCTTTGCATACCCTGTACCATCCTATTGTTGGCGTGGTCGCATTGACAACTTCAGCTAGCCCTTGCTTCGGTCATGGCCAACAATCTTCTAGGGTGTCGGTATATTTCCTGATAGACACATCTTATTCCTTTCTCATCTGGCCTCACAATGATATCTTTACCACTTCTGCTTGGGCGAGGCTCCTGCATCTGGCCTCATTCCCATCTTTCTATTGCTATACCACCCACTAAATGGCATCTTTGGAACCCATCCCAGGCCCTCCAGGCTGGCCGCTCATAGGCAACCTACTAGATATCGACATAGAAAACTCAGTCAAGAGTTTTGACGCCCTTGCTCAGGAATGGGGCCAAATCTACAAGCTCCATCTTGGTGGCACCGTGAGGATCTTCATCAACTCCCATGAACTCGTGGATGAAGTCTGCTCCCGCAAAGATTTCGGCAAACACATAATGGGCTCATTGAAATCGCTCGCAAAACTGCTTCCTGACGGGCTCTTCACATCCGAAACAACTCAAGAGACCTGGGGCCAGGGCCGGCGGGTACTGAACCCAGTATTCGCACCAGTCTCTATCAAGAACATGTTTGACGATATGCTTGACATCACGTCACAGCTGGCGTTGAAATGGGCGCGACACGGTCCGGAAAGCTCGATCGATGTTTCGGATGACTTCACACGTCTAACGCTGGATATCATCGCCCTGACTTCTATGGACACCCGTTTCAATTCGTTCTACCACGACGACTTACACCCATTCGTACAACATTTCGGTGCTATATTCTCGGAGATACAGCGACGTTCTAATCGGCCGGCGTGGTATACCTGGATGCATTGGGAGGCCAACCGTCAGTTCGATGAAAACAGCGAGTTCCTACGCAACTTCTGCGCAGATATACTTGCTCGCCGTCGTCATCTCGAAAGCAGTGAAGTTATTGACAGGAAGGATGTCTTCACGGCCATGCTACATCGTCGAGACCCCGTCACTGGAAGGCTGCTTGAAGACTCGGTTATCATTGATAATATGATAACATTCTTATTTGCTGGACACGACACGACGGCAGGTCTGCTCTCGTTCCTTGTGTACCATCTAATCCGGAACCCTGACGCCTACGCTAAAGTCCAGGAGGAGGTTGACCGTGTCCTTCAGGGCGGAGCCATGACGGTCGATCATTTAAATGCACTGCCATATATCAGAGCCTGTTTACTCGAAACTTTGCGACTCGAACCTCCTGCACAAGTTTTCACCGTTACCCCTCTAGTCGACAACGATATACCGGTAATCGTCGGGAAGAGATATGCAGTCTACCGTGGTCAGACTATCGCAATCTTCGTCCCTAGGCTTCATAGAGACCCAGCCGTCTTTGGTGATGACGCTAACGAGTTCAGGCCAGAGAGGATGTCTGAGGAGAACTTCAAGAGGATTCCCAAGCATGCCTTCAAGCCGTTCGGAAACAACCCGCGGAGTTGTATCGGTAGCGATTTTGCTATGCAGGAAGCCATCATGGCCACTGCTGTCTTATTCCAGAAGTTTGACTTTTCGCTCGCAGATCCCAACTACAAGTTACAATACCAGCCAAGGCTACAGCGTAGGACAAAGGACTTATATATCAAGGCTCGCCTAAGACCTGCAGGTGGGCTTGATGTATTGTCGCTACATCGAAATTTCTTTACCCCCGCATCCATAGATAATACCACTGGCTTATGACGCCCCCCCCCCCAGCACTATGCATTAATTAGGAAAATGGGCAGCGGATCCCACAATACCTCATTTTGTATGTAGCATCTCATCTAACAAGAGCTATCTCCCTAAAAAACACACTAAATTCTTGAAGAAATAGTCACTGCCACTCTGTGGCGTAAAATCCATCATCATAAATTCTTAAAGAAGTAAGAACATGTATTTAAAGTGGAGAGATCACAGAAAAATCTAATATGGCGATTAGCCTTCGGAAATGTAGCATTTGCTGCCGGTTTTCTTAATGAACACACGGTGCTAGAGGCCCGAGGAGGCGTCATCAACCAGTGCTAATAGAGGCAGGAAAGCAATGAGTCTTATTTCGATCTATTAAATCTTAAAAGAAGAGGATATAAATACTAAGTACCTACCTAGTCAAATTATCATCATCGTCATTACCTAGACACCTGTTACGAACCTATACCTAGGTACTCAGGTATACGGGATGCTTCGTGGGTTTCCTTGTTTGTTAGCAGTACTCGTAGGGATCAGATCAAAGTTAAGTCTGTTCGTAAGAGAGGCTTGGAGTCCTCTCCCTATTAGTTCGATGCGGTTGAAGTAATAGACTTAGATTGATAGCTAAAGAGCTAAATGAATGACTAGATACATGAGAGCCTGCCTTGTTTATATAGATATCCTCCCTGCCTATTCTTTTTGGTGAAGTTGTCATGGTATGCTTGGATGTGTACATTCTTGAACATATCCATCCATATCCAAACATGTGGTGGATGTAATGGATGTGGTGGATGTGTTAAGACATCCTCAACATCCAGCATATCCTTGTCCGAGGTTTACCCGTGACTGGGTTCCTGGGGTATTCATTTCAACGGGTGGTGGTCGTGACAGAGTGGTTAAAGGTTGTTTAATAGTTGGAATGTGAATAATGTTTTATGCTAGGACTTTTAACGTAGAGCTAGGTGTTATGTATAAATAAGTCTCGATTAAGGTTATAATGTTAAGGAATTTTAATATTTTTTAATAGGGGGGAGTTTATTAATTCTTAAAAGTTTAAGTGTAAGAGATTGTATTTTTTTGCAATTCTTTTTATAAAAAGAATAGTTATTTTAACTTGTTACAAATCAGTCAAAGAAGAATGAGAGATCCCTGCTCGATCTCCACCAAGTTACCCCACGCCTGTCACATGACTTGGGGAGTATGCTCTCGTGCTCTGCAAGAGCAGCAGAGCAGTGTGCTCTCTTGCTCTGTAAGAGCAACAGAGCAATGGAACAAAAGACCAATCAAACCAAGGTACGGGAGCTGTAAAAACCCACCCTTGGTGACATACTATCTCGTAAGGATAGTATGGTGGAATAGTATAAGAAGGACGGTATTTCCTCTGTATCTAGTCACTCGTTCTTTAGCTATCAATCTAAGTCTTTGAGAGATTCTTAGAAATCAGATCTCGAAGGGAGAGTACCAGCAAACCTCTCTAACGAACACTTGTGAATATCTTGACCCAGTTGACTTACTGTTACCTTCAAATCAAGAAAACCCCAGTACGTATCATCTCTATTAGGTATCTAACCAGGACAATAGGGAGGTTCGTTACATAACTTTTATCGAAAAATAATTTATCTTAAATTTAATAATAGTATTTATAAAATGATAATTCTTTTAAAATAAAAGATAAAAAATCTTCAAATTAATTGTTTATATTATAAGTTTAATTTAATTTATAAAAGTATTAATTAAAGAGTTATTAAAATGTTATAAACTTATTGTCACAAACCATACAAAATAAGCAACCATCCTATAGGACCCACTCTAACATCAGACCAACCACGGCTAAAAACCGGACCTTAGGATCTGTCTCATCTGTATGATCTGCTCACGCTATGCTACCAGATCAACCAGAACACCCAGATCCTAAGGATATGTCGCCAGATCAACCAGATCAGTCAGATCATGACAACCTCAACCAAGAAAGTAGGAGGGAAGGATATCTATATAATCATAACTGGCTCTCATGTATCTAGTCATTCATTTAGCTCTCCAGCTATCAATCTAAGTCTATTACTTCAACCGCATCGAACTAATAGGGAGAGGACTCCAAGCCTCTCTTACGAACAGACTTAACTTTGATCTGATCCCTACGAGTACTGCTAACAAACAAGGAAACCCACGAAGCATCCCGTATACCTAAGTACCTAGGTATAGGTTCGTAACACTTATACTTAAGTATTTAAATATACGGGGTGTTTCGTGGATTTTTTTATTTATTAATAGTATTTATAAAAATCAAATTAAAATTAAATCTATTCGTAAAAAAAACTTAAAGTCCTTTCCTTATTAATTCGATACAATTAAAATAATAAACTTAAATTAATAACTAAAGAATTAAATAAATAATTAAATATATAAAGGCTTACCATATTTATATAAATATCCTCTCTTGGCTTATTCTAGTGGTACTCTGTTAATCTCTATGAATATTGTAGAGACATTTAGAGATCCTCTCCGCTGGTCTCTGTAGCTTTTACAGAGACGCCCAGAGATCCTTTCTGCTAGTCTCTGTGGATGTTGCAGAGATATTTAGCCGAGGTTTCTCCTGATATGTTCTTTTTGATTGGGTGTTGGTTTTTGACATCCTGGGGGGTTGTGACAACACCGTTAAATCCTCTAGAATGTCAAATATATAGTATTTTAAAGCACATAATTAGATTTCAAGTTGGGACACGAGGAAAACATAAGGAGAGTTCACAAAACACTATTGCTGCATCAATTTAGACCACAGCCCGTGGCACATATCCTGAGACTAGACAGGCTGTCTTATACCGTCCAGACCCTACCGATAGATAGGTAAGTAAGGAGATATGGATTTCAGGATTACACTGGATTTGTCTAGGCTCATTGGTAAGAACCCCTGCCAGCAGATAGCTGCTAGCATGAAGAACATAGCCGTCAAATTAACATGCAAACTAACGTGAGGGCTGGAAGGAATGACGACGGAAAGGTAGAGTTTTCGTCTAAAACGGGTCTCGAAAGACGAAGAAATGTGGGTACCTTCTGGTTAGGACGATGCCTTTAGAATCATAAAGCTATCGTAGGTACTGTTTAGCGTCATCCAACAACTAACTGGACGATTAGAATACCTTCTTAGGTAATAAATCGATGGACGATGCGTACTGCGTAAGATCAAGGGAGCAAGAGCAATCTTACATTGCACACCACAATGTCGTCAATATCAGTCACAAGCGTCTAATGACTAACAATCATACGGGGCTGGAATTCATTCAGGTGCATTATTTCTCGATATCGAAGGCTATGGAACTCATATTAGTGCTAATTTATCAATTCGGAAGTCACTACTGAATAACCCCCGTCCGATTTCGAGACCACATTCATAAAACTACCTAGGCACTTACCTGTATTTTTCTATCAGTCGGAAATTCAAGCTCTTACACCAACCTACCAGTTTTCATCTCAGAACTATCACACTTACACGCATCTACACGAGATATTTCGGTAGAAGTTAGCATTATCGGTATAGTATACCGCCCTCATTCCTATCTGCCGCTTTAGTAACACGCACTTCCACTCTTCCTTCGTTTTATTTTTGCAAACCGCCAAATTCTTTCGCCCAGAGGTCTAGACAATATCCGTCAAGACATCTACCCGGCCTACTGTGGTTACCAAGAACATTTCCCTCCCAAATTACCCCTATTAATCTACAACTACAACATCAACGGCTTGTCTGTTTACCTACCAGTCATCAACTCCCTTCTCGCCGACGTGACCGTACGCGTTTCCCTCATCAATAGGTTTACATTGTAAGCTTTTTTGCTGATGGCCCCGCCAATCCATGCTATTTCTAACATCCAGAGTCACAGCCTGTATCAAGAAACCTACCACATACCCCTACTATGGATTCACTTCTGGAAATCCCTCGTCCCGATCTCCCCCAGCAGCGTTGGAGAGATGTTCAGCTGCGAGATATAGTTCCTAAAGACGGCTTCTTCTACACGACGATCGGATTCGGTGGTGCGCATGCCAAGTGGGCTATCGAGGCCGTGGTTCCGGGACTGGAACAAGACAAGACCGAAAAACTTCTCGCGAACGTTATACTCGACGCGCAGCACATTGCTAACGAGTTCTTGAACGATGCGCCTTCCCACGAGGATATGGATCACCATTTTTACAGGCTTCCGGCCTTTCGTATGCTCAGGCGCGCTTGTCGACTCCACCACTGGACTTCGCGAGGTAGCGATTACGAATGTTTTAACTTTTTCTGGTGGCTGATGTATAGCAGACTACTCTTCATCAAAGTAAGCCGTGTCACCGGCATGTCGGATGACTTGGCCCAAAGACAGAACGGTAAACTGGCACAAGCCCTCGACGGGCTCATGAACATGAAGCCTTCTAACTGGCCGGTGGAGCCATATTGTTGGCTCTCAGAACACGAGAGGGATGAGGCTGTAAAGGAGATTCTAGGCTGTGACCCCGAGGAACTCCTGAAAGAGGCTAATATGCCTTGGGCTCGAGCCGACGAGAATTATGGAGGATAGTAAAGGACGGAGGACGGCGGAGGATTGGCTTAGTAATCTACATTAATACGCCGTTACACGGAATGGTCCGTCGCACTTGCTTATTTGGGACCTATTCGGAACTCATCAAATAACGACCAATTACATCACTTGTTCTTAGCTTAGTGGGCACTAGGCAATCGCCTTTTCACCCCGCACTTGCCGACGCAAACCTTGAACAACCCGCTAGGTAGCTGATACGCACTCATTGTAACTTGTCGTACTTGAGTACGTGTACTGAATACATACATCATATGACATCTGAATAATCGCCGAGTACCTGATATGTACTTGCCACATTCGTAGAAAAACGTAAGTTCACCTCACGTTGTGCGCCGTGCTTTCCCCCAGCCACGTTACTGGTAAGACGATGGTATGACGGCACTCCGGAAGGATTGTCGCGATCGTTACAAGACTCCGGGGTGGATCGCAATGGATCGCAACGAGATGCCAAGTACAGTAAGATAACTTTAAACCAACTACAAAGGGAAGCCCTAGAAAGCCAATTGCTTCGCTCGTGATCTGCTTATCTAACACAAAGAAAACCTGACTTGACCACACCATCGTCATTTAATTGATTTGACGGTTTCTTATAATTAGCCTCACGTTACGGTGCTAAATTCCTCTGTCGCATTTGAAAATTCCCAGCATACAACTGCCAATAAATTAATAATATTTACAACCTTTCCAAACAACGTTCGCATAAATACAAACGGACGTATCTTTTCAGCCCACAACCCTGCCATTTTTCCCATCGGAACGCCATTGATTTCACCCCAACCCTGCCGTGAATAATCCGTCCACTTATACAACCTGCACCTGAACCAATAACAATCAACAAGAGCCAATCAACAAAGCATGCTGCAAGCCATCTCCTCCAAACACGACGCCCACCATGAGCGGCAGCGCAAGAACTCCCTAGCGAGTCTAACCAACTCTCTGCGGGACAACAAAAAGCACCTCCTCCTCGCGGCCTCCGGCTCCGTCGCCACAATCAAGCTCCCGCTAATCATCGAGGCCCTAGCCGAACGCCACTCCCAAAGGAACAGCAGCCAAGAGCTGAGCATCCGGGTGCTGCTAACGCCGTCCGCGACGCGTTTTCTAGCGGGCCAGTCCCGGGA
Source organism: Annulohypoxylon stygium (assembly GCA_003314315.1). Lineage (NCBI taxonomy): Eukaryota > Fungi > Ascomycota > Sordariomycetes > Xylariales > Hypoxylaceae > Annulohypoxylon > Annulohypoxylon stygium. The sequence continues at coordinate 157,852 of QLPL01000017.1, forward strand.
GCAACCCCCGGTGTCCTCGCTCCTGTCTATGCCGTGCGTGGATGGCGTATACGTCGATGCGGATGAGTGGCGCGAGCCGTGGAAACGCGGCGACGCAATCCTGCATATTGAGCTGCGCCGCTGTAAGCCCGCCCTTACACTCTCTCCCCCTATTCCCCGCATTCCCCGCACTTCCCCATTTCCCCTCCGCCGAAGCTTCCCCTATTTCCCCTTTTCAGATCACAACTACGCTATCCCGAAGAGCGCGTGACTAACCCGGAAAATAGGGGCCGACCTCCTCGTCATCGCGCCCCTAAGCGCAAACACCATGGCCAAGATCGTAGGCGGTTTCGCCGACGGCATCCTAACCAGCGTCGTGCGGGCCTGGGACGCCTGGGGCGAGCTAGACAGCGATCTTGTGAATGGGGGGCAGGCGAAGAGGCAGAAGAAGCATATTATCGTCGCGCCGTAAGCACTTCCCCCTTCCCCATTTCCCTCTTTTCCCCCATCTCCCTTCCCCTATCCCTTCCCTTTCTTCTCCCCTAATTCTCTGCCTGTGTGATACGAAGGTGGGGGGATAACTAACCCGAAAACCAGCGCGATGAACACAGCAATGTGGAGACACCCGGTAACCGCCAAGTCCCTACGCGTGCTGGAGGAGGAATGGGGCGTGAACCGTAACAATATTAAGAGCGGTAAGAAACTAGCGCAGCCTACTACAGACGACGAGGGGGCTACTCCCGAGCCCAAGAACGAGGATGACGGGGGCTGGTTTGAGATCTTGAAGCCCCAGAGTAAGACGCTCGCTTGTGGAGATGTCGGGGACGGGGGTATGATGGAGTGGAAGGAGATCGTGGCTGTTATTGAGGAGAGGCTTGGTTTGGAGAAGTGACTGGATGATTGGGTTGTTGTATGAGTGATGGATTGCCGATGAGAAGGTTGACCAGGAGGCGTTTGGGGTGGCAGGAGCGGCGTTTTTGGTTGGTGAACTACGAAAAAAAGAAAGCGAAGCGAGGTTAGGGAGGACAACCTGGATGATTTACTATCAAAAACAATTTCTGGGTGGCTTCGGAACAGCTGTTCTTTTTCAATCATGATCTATATCTACGAGGACAACTTAATCACAAGAAGGAAGAATGGAATATGTAGCAATAGCGAGTCACAATCAGAGCCAATATAGCAGTGTAGTATTTGCAATATATGCAATTGTTGGTACATCAAACAGTATCGAAGCAAGTGCCTCGCAAGAGAAGCGACTATTATACATGTTCCTCGACGAGGTTCCTAGAAGATCCCCGAAGTTACCATCCTTTCAAGAAGGAAGCGGAAATGCAAGCATCCAGTCGTAAACGCCTCTCTCATGCCTGTTGTCCGGTGAAAAAAACAAAACATTCCTTGCGAGTGACAAGTAGTACAGACCGTGCTACAGCAAGAGAACGATACATTAGGGGAATTGGTTTGACCAAGGGGAAAGTGAAGAAAACAACCCTAATCAAACAAGGTGGACAAGTCCTATTCATTGATCCATCCCGGATCCGCCGTCGCAATGCAAATGCCTCTCATTTCATGACTCCCGTTGCTGACTCGTGGGATAAAACTCCGTGCGATGCCAAATATTGTACAGGTTAATAGAGAAAATTGATCCGAATTCTTCGTAGATATAGGATAACGTGATCCTAGCGTTTATTGTTTCAGATCATTGGGATCATGTCGGAAGGTACACTTGTCACCCTTGGCACAGAGACCTTTGGCCCAAAAGGTGCAGGGCTTAGTACCGATCAAAGAACGGTTGATTCCCTTATGGTCTTTTGTTCCTCCTCCACGATGGAAATCTTTGCGGTTTCCGCGTTCGTTGTCATCACGTCGGTTCTCAGTCTGCGCAGCCTGCGGCTGAGAATACTGCGACTGACCGCCATACGATTGGGCATTATATCCGTAGTTGCCGTAGCCCTGCGTGGTTTGCGCTTCGGGCTGGGACTGGTTCTGGGGCCAACCTTGGTAATAGGCATTAGCCGCAGGCTGTGCCTGGCTGGCAGTTGTGTTGTTGGATGGATTCAATCTAGCCAGAATGCTCTGGATATCGAGGTTAGGTGTAGGCGCAGCCACAGGCGCCGGAACGGGTGCCGGAACGGGTGGCGGCGCTGCAGCCGGGATTCCTCCAGCTGTATTCAGTGCAGCCAAAAGGTTGCGTACATGGACAGTCACTTGGTTCGGTGCCGGCTCTGTAGCACTCTGGACCGGTTGTGCGATAGGCTGGGCAACAGGCTGTGCGTAAGGTTGGGGTACGTATTGAGCTGTAGGTTGCGTGGCGGCTTGGCCAGCCTGGATAACTTTTACCTGTTGCAGAATCGCTGCAAACTCATGCGGAACCTGCGGCTGAGGTGGCTGAGGTTGGTATTGAGTCATTGGATTGTACTGTGGCTGCAACTGTGGCTGCGCCGGTTGAGGGTCACTGGGCATCAAGGTGCGGTTGTAGCCATCCCACCACTCCATCACGCGGTCTGGGTTCGAATGCAAATGTTCGGGGGGCTGGGTGGCCGGGTACGGCTTACCCTTGAATTTCGCAAACACCTCTTCAAGGGCGTCTGCGTCCTTCTGGACCTTGGGATCCGCATAGTCGTAACGGCGTTGCGTTTTAGGATGAGCGGGGTCGTAAGGATCTGGGTCAACATAATTCTTGACTTTGTCTGATTGTAACAATGACAATACTTCCTGTGCATTTTCTTTCTCAGTTCGAGGGCGTGCTAGCTTGAAAATGGTGTTGTCGAATAAATCAGGTGCTGTGATGGGGTTCGCACGCAATCGACGAGTCGCTCGGTCAAGAGCGAGATGAGGACCAAAATTTATCTGGTCGGAGCTGCGCTGGTGAAGTTCAACACGTCGAGCAGTAGTGGCGGGTAAGGACTCAAGCCATTTAGCAGGGGTCGAGGACACAGCAACTATCTTGGGTCGGCTGAAAACCTCCACAAATCTGCCGCTTGGCGATCGGGGGGTGTCTGGAATTTCTGACACGCTGGTGTAGACGGCCATTAGCTGGCGACTTTCGTACTCCTCCATGATCTTCTTCTGGTCGGACTCAACAGGACGCTTTCCACCACGTGTCACAAAGTTCTTCGCCTGATTATCTAAAGGAATGTGTCCCTTTTCTGAATCAAATGCAAATGGGACAGGTTTGTACCAAGTTCGTAAAGCAACTTCTTGGTTCTCCTCAAAATCGTCGTCGCGATTTTGAGTATCCCGGTCCTTTGATTGTTGCCTTTGTTTGAACATTCGTCCTTCAGATCGGTTGTCTCGAGCATCCCGAAGCATGCTGTCATCCCGGCCTCGATCCTCAGATGTATCATGTTCCAAGATTCGGATGTCAGTGAGCTCATGATCCGGCTTCCACGAAACGCGAAGGTGTCGTCGAGACTCCTTACGTATCCTTCGAGCAGTCTCCTCTGGCGTCTCAGGAGCTCGTTCCGGCTCATCGCGTGGCTTAGGTTGCTCTTTCGACCTAGTGATCTCATCTAGGATGTTTCCAATGGCCGAGGAACCTGACGGTTGAGGCGCTGGGCGTCGGGGCTGCGCCTTAGGAAGAACTCGAGATCGACCAGGAAGCATCGAGCTGGTAGGTCTGGAGCGAGCTTGCGTAGCCGCCATTGAAGACGTCTGAGAAGTAGTAGGAGTCGCAGTAGTGGTTGCTTTGGCAACTGAAGTGCCTGTCTCGTTCTCAATCGCCGTCTTCTTTGGAGAGCGAGTATCTACATCCTCATCACAAGGTCGCTTGGAGGAAGCTAGAGAGGGCGTATTTTTAGGTGTCACGCTACTAACTTTTCTTGCTGACCCGAGGCCCGAGTAATCCGTCGGTCGCATCTTCTTGACGCCCGTAGCCGGCTTCTTCGGCTGGACTGGAGTCTTCGATGGTGATGCCTTGGCGGTTGAGGGTCCGTCTTTAGCAGTTGTAGGTGCTTTCTTAGGAACACTAGAGGTTGACTTCTTGACTTCGTCAAGTTTTTTCGATTCCTCTGTACTCTCTTGGGCATTGAAAGCCGAGCGTTTCTCGGCATTTTCGATGATAAGACTGATAAAACCAGCAGCTTCATCATCGAGGTTTCCCTTCACTTTCTGCTGAGTTCGCCCCATTTTGACCTTCTCCAATAAGTCTTTATCGACGGTGGCAAATAAGGATAGGAGCTTCAGGATAGCCTTTGGGTACAGGCCATTATAATCGCCAGCTGTAAAGCGGGTAAATAAAACCGAATGCAGGCCAGCGACAAGTTTCTTGTGCGTGCCAAGCTGTGTAATGAGAAATTTGTCACCAAAATTGAGGGCAGTTTCGATAGCAGTACGAATTTCAAGGTGCTTCGTATCCAAAGTAGCTTGTTTGTCTTTGCTCTTATCCGTTGCTTCCTTCAGCATTTTCATTTGGGCGCGAACGCCAGTAACATAGTCGCCGAATCGATCAATGCTGTTCCTGAGAGCATCTGGGGAGAGTTCAGGGCTTTTAGGATCATGCCAAAGAATCTTAATGACATCGTATTCAACGGCCTTCAAAGAGTCCTCGGGACGCGGCTTCAGGATCAGCTGTGTTTCTCTATGTTAGCATTACTTGTCATTTCTAGGTGTGCCGACTATGGAAACAGTAAATGTAGCGTCACACTATCAACGGGCGACATCATGAAGCGATGCGTGACATTATTGACATCTAGTAACATATTTATGCCGAAGAAAATGAAAGGATAAATAGAATGGAATAACCTAACAAGAGATTAACGTACCTCGCGTGCTTGGATGTCCCTTGGATTTTCTGGTTCATCACCACCTGTGGCCGAACGATCGGATTTTTTGGCCGAATCCATTGTTGATGATTTTCGTTTGGCAGGGGCCTTGACTTTGCCACGAGAAATAGGCTTAGAAACTGTGAAAATTAGATCAGCTTTGTGACGAGAAAAAGGAGTAATGAAATGTGATGATAGATGATCGTAATAGATGGAGGGGGAGTATTTGCTAATTACCTTCGTTGTCAGCGACAAGAACAGGTTCGTTGTACAATTCTTGGATTCGATTCTCAATGATTATTTTTTCGTTTGCAGGCAATGATTTTGACTGAAGCTTAGAATTCAAATCTTGGATATCTCTCTGAATTTCGCACGGTAATCTTAAGCTGCGTTGAGGCAGCAAGCGCGTGGTGCGTGTGTCGTGTTTTGCAGCATAAGATTTAGATGGTTCAGTAGAGAGGATACGAAATTTGCTGGTTTTAGTTTTAGGTGGATTTTTTACCATGAGATGCGGGAACCCCTCTGGAATCTCCCAAAGTTCCTCGTCCTCTACCTTTGGTTCTTCGTCAGGTACCTCTTGCAGTACTTGGGGCCCCACAATTTGGGTCGTTGACGAGTTTTGGATAGTTGGAGGGGTAGGTGCCGACACAACACCCCGCACCTGCTGATACTGCTGTGGTTGAACCGGTCTTTGGGTCTCAATAAAATTCTGAGGTGTCGTCACTGAAATGGGCTGCATCTGCGCGCCTGTTCCGTTCACATGTTGCCGACCATATTGAAGCATAGGCTGCGAGGGTTGAGGAGTAAAGTGGCCCTGCCCATTCTGAGGGCCAGCACCCTCAGGACCAAAAAAAGCTCTCGTATACGGCATCTGGTGTTGTTGGTGTTGCAGCTGCGGCTGCGGCTGCTGTTGATGTTGCTGCTGAGGCTGTAGCTGATGTGGTTGCTGGGGTTGCGGTTGAGGTTGAGGTTGAAGTTGGTGTTGCTGCGGGTGTTGCTGTGAGTGTTGTTGTGGGTGCTGCTGTGGAGGTTGTTGCTGGTACATCAACTGCTGGCCATGATGGCTATAGCCTATGGTTCTCTGGTTGAACTGAGGGGGCATTTGTTGAACCGGCTGAGTCTGCCACGACTGGGCATCGAATGAATTCGGTGTGTGACTGTGAGTTTGACTGGCCTGCTCGGCTACGTACTGGGGAGGAAGCTGGTTCTGGATAGGTGCCTCATACCCAGTATGATTGTTGAAAGCTCCTCCATACTGCTGCAAGTCGTGTCCGCCGTGGCCGTGGAGGCCGCTTCCGTTCGGGTCATTGTTGAATTGATGGGCATTAGGGTAGTATGATGCCTGCTCTGGCATGCTCCCTCCGTCAAAGGAACCACCACCAAATTGGGAGCCCGATTGCAGAGAGGGATAGCCAGGAAAAGGGGCAGCGTTGGAGTATTGACTAAGGTCTGGTTGGCTATACTGGTGGTCGGGGTATTGTTGATAACCATTGAAATTATTCAGATGGTCCTCGCGTTGAGGGACTGGCATACCACCTATCCCATTAGGATAGGAATGGCCTTGCCAGCCATTACTACCTTGGGCCATGATGAGATGTCCTTAGGGATATCACGTGATGGGAAGTAGTAATCAAGCACGTGATGCAATATGGGAGATGAAGCACGTGATAAAACTCACGTGAAGGATGATGAAAGAGTGCCACGTGATGGAGAAAGAAATGGATGTGGGTGGTGAAGAAAGCACGTGATTCAATGGCACTAATTTTTTTTGAAAGGTCAGCATCAGCAAATCAAACTAAACCCTAATGAGGGTGGGGTACGTTTATTAACTTGGGCAGATTTATTCCAAGCCCAAACTCGGTATTATTCAACTCACCGATATTAGGTAACGGTTTATGTCTCGTCAAATTACGACATCATGAGCAATGCCATACATTAAGTGACGGACCCCTTACGGAAAAGGTGGTATCGAATTTCGAGATCAACCTTCAATACGGGAAGAAAGGGATCCGAAGGCGTTTGTCTAGTAAAATCAATGACTTAAGGGGGCGTGTAATTAGACTGATCCTGTTAAAAAGCGGCTGGGGCTTGCAGGTTGCGTTTATGCCGGAATAGGTATAGGAAGAGCGCAGATCTAAAGCCACCTGCAGATGAGAGAAATCAGTTCTGGCTTCAAGGACAAGATTAGGTAGAGAATAGATGTGGCACGTGTGAGGAATAGATGAGCTGTGTGGAAACATCCGGATGGCTAGAGCACTCCGGAGGCAAGGTCTTTTTTTTTCAGAACATGGTGACAGAACCGTGTTCGAGGCTTATAGTCGTCGACTACCGGGAGAGCGATATCGTCATAACCATCGGATGGACTTTGGACTTCTGAACTTTGGATCTTGGATTTTGGACTTTGGCGTTTGGACTAGATATTGGCCTGTAGACTTGGAACTTCCGAGCAGCCATTATTGAAGCTCTTGTCTTCGATATTATTTCTCTATGATGAAATATAGCCATTGAATGGCCTGGCTTGCCAATAGATCTAAGAGGACCGTTAAGCGTTAAGACTTGTGGTTATAAGTTGGAAACTGCATAAGGTGTGATCATGTTGCTCGATGTCTAGGAACTAGAGTCGATTCGATGAAAATCCGCTGTAGTTGGTTTCGCTAATTGTCTCTTGTCCAAACCTTTGGTAGACGTGCTGTGGAATAAGGCACTCTTCTCTCCCCGGAAACGCCTAAGAACTCTTGGCTGTGAATAATCGATAGACCATTAAATTGACTTGATGAAGAGCCTAACAGCAATTAAGACCATTATGGTCTGACATGATGTTCGGCTGTTCATATTCAAAGTTAGAGTATTTCAGAGAGATTTAATCTCTCCTGCTCTTTTAAGCCTCTTTTCACTCTCCGTCCCTGAGTAAGGGAATTTAGGAGTTACTTGTTAGATGTTGACTTGGTCACTAGAACTTTCATTGTTCAAGTTGCACCCTTGAATGCCCAGCTGTAATCCATAGGTGAGGGTACGGTACGGCCACTGTCTTCTTATCCTGCTGTTGGCTGCCAACCCAATTGTCCCATGCCGAAATGCAAATACGTAGCTGCAAGAATCGGAATTCGGAGATAGGGTGGAGAAAGAAAAAAATCCACAACGCAACAGAGTAATCAACCAGGGCGCACACACGCATTATACACGACACATGCTCTTAAAATTTGTGCAGATAATTGTGTTGGAGTAGGCTTCGCAAAGGAAAAACAAAGGGAAGATATAGAAAATAACATAATTAAGGAAAAAGGAGGGGGGAGGGAGTTGATGTTATTTTCATACCCTTTATGGTTTTAATTATCTCCAAGCTCAACAATCGCTACCACAATCCGCTGATGCTTCCGCTGATTTGACGCGCCTGCTTCTCGCTTCTGCCTCTTCTTATGAAGAAAACAGTTGCTCGTCATGCTCCCATTATTGAGAGATATAATTTACGACACAGAATCTCCCCGGGAAATTTAAACGGGAGAAAAGAAAGAAGTCTATCTCAAAAATTCAAGATGAATGAGTGAATTTGTATAAAGCCTGTAAAGGTGACCAGAGATGGAGTTGGTTGATTGATTGTTTGATTATTTAGCGTGACAGATCGAGGAATGAAGCGAGCGCGAGCGACCGGTACAACGTTTTGAATGTATAATTGAACAAGTCAACCACGAAAGAGTCCTTCTATGGGATTATTTACTGGGAATTAAAGAAGTCAACTAGTTTAGATGGGATCAAGTATTCAATGAGGTGTAAGAGAGAGAGAAGGCGGATGATGTTTGAAAGATGGAAAGAGTCAATAATTGGGGGAAGAATTTGGGAAGAGGGACGTGTAGCAGTAAATGTACGGGAAAGGATAAAGAGGAAAGTTTGGCGTCGCAAGCTTTTTGGGGGGAGGCGAGTCAGAGCTTAACAGGAAAGGGACATGGAAAAAAACTGCCTACAGCCCAAAGTGGAGCTAAAGAAGATACCTTCCTGGTTCCGTGGCTGGGAATTACATATGTAAGGTTGCGTCGGTATGTCGGCTTCCTTGTTTCACTGGCAAGCTGTTCCTACACATTATGCATCTAAAGCTTATTATTAGCTAACCGAGCAATGGATGAAGGGTCAGATGAAACAAGATACCTAACTCCTGATAGTAAGCCATAATTATTCACTACTATCTATATTCTTTTCTCAATTTTCTTTTATTTTCAAGTGACTTAGCTTTATGTTCGCTATATCACACATCTTCAAATTTTTGAAATTCTATTCTTTGTTTAGTTATTCATTTCTACACTGGCCAGTAAGTTTTATGTACAGTCGTCGTCTAAGTACTTAATATCTATTAATACATAGATCAAAAGAATATATACTAAAGCAGTTTATTGCTTTTTGAATGAGTTTAATTTGTCCAATGAAAAGTGATAACTTTATTAGAAATGGCCAGGGCGTCAGCAAAAGGAAAGTGCCAAGGCTAGCTGTATGCAAGTTACCACCTGAGATTGCTAGGATAATGATGCTGCTTACAGATTGATCCTTGTAGGCACCCATGGCACCTAAGTACAAGAACGCACGTGCCACGCCGCTAGGTACGCGAATACTTCAAGTGGGCACTTGGCTTGATGGGCAAGTATACAAGTACCTATGTACCTGTCTACATCATTTTGCTAGTCGTGTCATTTGCCAGCTTCGAATCTTGAGAGTTGATAGCTACATAAAAGTTCAATAGCTCGTTGCTTGACATGAGTGGTCAAGATATCAACACCTCCCTCATATGATAATATCAGCAGTCCAGATAGGATAGGATAACGATTGATAAATGACAAGCTGATGACCAATTCGCTCCTTAATACTATCTCAAATTCTACATTTCCGACCATCTCTACCGCACCGCATCTTCGCCTTCGTCTTCCTCTTCCTCGATCGCCTACCTAAAACTCATAAGTGCATACATGACATACATGTATGACTTCGACGACAATTATACGTTTACCAAGACGGCGCAAGCGCAGACTTCATTAGCCTGAAGAGATAGTCGTGGAGAAAAATAAGAACAAGAGCATCCGCACAGTTCGATACTACCGATCTCATGGCCGGGGCGAAAGGAAACTCGTTGCGCGATCGCCAAATCGGTTCGATTTCCTCTTCACTTCTCTGAGCTCTGTACGGCTAACTTACAGTAGCATCTCTCAAGAAGATCCTCAACTTAAACGAGGACGTCGATCAGAAAGATGAAGACGACTCTCACGCGAATGGGCTAGCTCCAGCTGGTCCTATATTAACTGCCAATGGCGAGCCCATATGGAAAGTTCTCGTCTTTGACGATCTCGGCCGCGACGTGATTAGCAGTGTCATGAGAGTGAATGATTTGCGATCCATGGGCGTCACTATGCATATGTACGAACCTATAACCCAACTATCTGGCTCGATATTACGGATAGCTTGCTAATTCGCGATGTTTGTTTCAGGCATCTTGCCGCCTCCCGACATCCTATTCCAGATGTCCCCGCCATCTATCTCGTCGAGCCGAACCCAAAGAACTTAGAAGGCATAACAAATGACCTACAGAAAGGCGTATATTCGCCCGCATATATAAACTTCCTCTCCTCCATACCACGCCCTCTTCTAGAAGACTTCGCATCACAAACCGCAGCGGCGGGTACGGCGGAACACATAGCTCAACTGTTTGATCAATACCTCAACTTCATAGTCGCCGAGCCAGATCTTTTTAGCTTGGGAATGCAAAAAGAGCATACGTATTGGGCCTTGAATAGCGCTAAGACTAAGGACGAAGAATTAGATCATGTTGTCGACAGGATAGTTAGTGGTCTATTTAGTGTTGCCGTGACTATGGGTATGAGAATCTCAATCTTTTATGCTACTGTGCTTGGATACAAGATTAATGAGATTTGCCAGGTGTCATCCCTATTATACGATGCCCTAAAGGCGCCGCCGCCGAAATGATCGCCGGCAAGCTTGATCGAAAACTTCGCGACCACATCCTCAATTCCAAAGACAACCTTTTCTCAACTAACGCTCGCCCCGCTTCATCTACGAGCACACCTGCCTCTCGACCAGTCCTTGTCATTCTAGACCGAAACGTCGATCTCAATCCCATGCTGTCGCATTCCTGGACTTACCAATCTCTCGTACACGATGTCCTCAATATGAAGCTTAACAGAATTACCATCGAGACACCTGTAGACGAAGAGAATCCCGCAAAGGGGGTCACGAAGAAGGCCTACGACTTAACTTCCACAGACTTCTTCTGGGAGAAGAATTCCGGGGTTCCCTTCCCCCAAGTCGCGGAAGATATCGACGCCGAATTAATGCGCTATAAGGAGGACGCCCAAGAAATCACCAAGAAAACAGGCGCATCCTCGATAGAAGATCTTCAAAACGACACCAGCGCCAGCGCCCAACATCTCAAGGCCGCCATAACATTGCTGCCAGAATTAAGGGAACGAAAAGCGGTGTTAGATATGCATATGAATATTCTCGCTTCGGTATTAAAAGGTATAAAAGACCGACAATTAGACAACTATTTCCAGATGGAAGAAGACGTCATGAAACAGACAAAAGCCCAGGTTCTCGAGGTCATCAAAGACGATGATAAGGGCAAAGACCCCTTAGATAAGCTTCGGTTGTTCATAATTTGGTTCTTAAGTACGGAGCAAGAGGTCAGTCGCGCGGATTGGACTCAGTTTGAGGAGGCGCTCACGGCGGCGCAAGTGGATACTACATGTCTTGCCTACATCCGACAGTGAGTTTACCATTCCTACATGACAAATTGTCATAATCGTACTAACCCCCATCCCAGAGTCCGCGCGACAACAAAAATGACCCAACTAACCACCATCGGGCCCTCTCAACCCAACGCCTCCCAATCCAACTCCACCGACATATTCGGGCGCTTCTCCTCCCTCTCGAGCCGGCTCACGGACCGACTAAAGGAGACAGGCGTAGGCGTTCCCACGAACCTCGCCTCCAACTTCGACAACCTAATTGGCGGCATCAAGAACTTCCTCCCGGCGAACCGCGACTTCACAATAACCAAGATCGTCGAATCGATCATGGACCCGCAAGCGGCTTCCACATCCGCCATCGCGAAGACGGAGAATTACTTGTACTTCGACCCGCGCAGCGCTAACGCGCGCGGCACCATGCCGCCTCCAAGCGCGATCCGCGGAGGCGCGAGCACGCCTGGCGGGTTACCCGGGGGTCCCGGGGGCCAGGGCCCAGGCACCGGGGCTAGTTTCGGGCAGCGCCGGCAGGGGTTCACGGAGGCTGTTGTGTTCACCGTTGGCGGCGGCAGCATGGACGAGTACGGCAACTTGCAGGAGTGGGTGCAGCGCACGAGCGAGGCGGGCGGTAGGACCAAGAAGAGGGTTGTGTACGGAAGTACGGAGTTGCTTAATGCGAGGGAGTTTATCAAGGAGGAGTTGGAGAGGTTGGGGAGGGAGGTGCCTTGATTGAGTACCTGCTTGGTGTTCGGGTTACATAGTGCCTGGGTGAGGTGTGTGTCTAGGGAGGAGAGAGCCAATAGGGGAGGGGCCCTAGAAATTTACGATGACGTACGAGGTTCAAAATGAAGATAACTGCGATGTGAGCGGTGATTGTCAAATCTTGCTTTTATTAAGATTGGACTGGTGATCATGCGCGATGTGATGTGCGTATCCATTCACCCCATTCCCGAACCTAGCTTCAATGGGTAGAACTAAAACTTAGGGGAGTAGTAAATTTTGATTTCCATCCTACCTATGTAGTTGGCGCATTTCACAGTTTACACATATCAAAAATCACAACATTAAAGGCAGGGACTGTAAAAGTATATGTAATCGTGTTAATTCATGCAATTGATCGATACCAAAAAAGTCACAACTCCGCTGCGCCGAGCAATGCTACTAACTCAGCTCCTAATACAATATTCCGTTTGCGCTCACTTCATGCATGTAAGTTCGCTGTTTTGATCCACGCAATCCCCTCTTATCCCAAGCCGGCGAATCGCCTATCCATCAAGGACATCATGATCACACCTCACCAAAGGGAGAATATGCAGGAAGGTTCTCACGTAAGAGCATCGTCACCGACTCCAAACACCCCCGAAGAGCCCCTTGCAAGCCCCTCGTTCTACGACGGCGTAGGAGGAAGAAAAAATCGAATTCGTGATCCACGGACATCAACGTTTCATTGTACATTCGTCTCAATTCTCCGATATACACTTTATCTCCTTTCATCGTATAACTCGATCGTTCTATACAACAATGACCTGCATGTCATTTCGATTTCGAGTCTCTCCGAACGTCGTTATCTCGCAAAATAGGGTATAATGAAAAAGAAATCTCGTTTGCCGGAAGTGAAGAAATGTAGAGAATAGAAGTGAAGAAGCATTCAGTAACATTCGAACTGGTGGAACGGCCACCTAGAGCATAGCCAGGAGCGCACTGGCAATTCCAGAAACAGACGTTCGAGGTGTGCTGCCAGAGGCCCGGGATCGAACAGGGCACGATGGATAAATGCAGCGACCTCGACAGTCCACATAAACCCATCCACAACAAGGGCCGGGAATATGACAACTAGCCAGAGTGAGGTGAGATCGACAGGGAGATCAATATAATGTTCGTGTAATAAGTTTTCTACGACCGAGAGGAAAACAAACGGTCGAAAAAACAAGATACCGATCCCAGGCCCCACGATATCGAAATCACCAAGGTAATACTCGTGGAGAATCGCAAAGCAGTTGGAATATCGGTGGACAAGACCTCTCCAACTTCTCTTCAGCTGTCGTAATGTCCACAGTGGTAGGAGTACGATTTCCACCTAGAAAACACTTTCTAATACGAGGATGGCAGTCCTCTAAACGCCCGAAAGAAAAATAGAAAGAATAATTGTATTGCATGTGTTTAGGTTGAAAGCTCTCTAAACACCCCTAAACATGCGGACGATGAGGAACCAGAGCACACCGATAAATTTGAAAGCACTCAACCCTGCAACACTCCATAGAACAATGGTCATGTAAAGTGTGGATCGTTGGTCCTGACTCTCCTCCGCTTGTTTTGGATCGAGCTTCTCGAGGCCGGCCGTACTAAGAACCAGAGCAACGAGGCCGAAATTAGTAATCATCCAGATAATGACCACCAAAGAGCGAATCCAACGATAGTAATCCATCTGAGCTTCCGCTTTCTGTGCTTCCGTCGGCGATTTCTTGACAACTACTTGTTTCTGGGCAAACACCTTTTTCTCATCTTCGTACTGCTTGTCCAAGTCTTTGTCGTCGGGCAACTCAGTCTCACCCTTGCCGTTTTTAGTATCGACCGTAGGAAGCTCTTCGGGCTTGTCATCTCCCTTGGTACCCCAAGATATATCGTGTGTATTGCAGAACGCGTAAACGTTCAGCACATTGACATAAGTGGGTGTGAGAAGTAGGTACTGTATGAAGGAAGTAGCCATATGCCACGGGTCAAACATCAAAAGCGATGCGATGAGCCAAAGACCCCAAGTTGACAGCATAGATACGATGAGCGAGTAAAAGATCTTGTTCTTAAACAGGTCGCTAATGTTGAAGCCCTTCGCCACTTGGGCCTCAACGGCAATAACTGTGATATATACGGCAGCAAACGTAAGATATCTATAGATTTAATTAGTTTCCTGATAAAAGACGCTAAAGAGTAGGGGCATAGAGTTTACATCATGATTACACACCAGAAGATTACCATGGCGGTATATAGTTTGCCAGAACCTGCCGGTCGGTTGCCCATAGACAGGACGAAACAAGCCATCAGGGATATACCATAAAACCATTCAAAAACGACTCCTAGAATCTCGCCCACTGTGCCCAGTAAATTATCGTCTCCGAGACTTGTCGTCAAGATCTTGAAGACAAGGAAAAAATTGCCAATAGCAAACCAAGCAAAAATCATGTTGAAAGTCTGGAAGACGAACTCGACAAAGAACATCAACTTGCGCAGGATTGAATGATCCGAACGGAAAAACTGGTAGAAGTGCGCAATAGCATAGATGGCCGCAAAGAACGAGCCGTTAAGCCATCGACGACGCTGCAAAATGAGCTCGGTCACGGTGTCGGGTACATCGGTTTCTCCTGTCGCCGATTTGACATACTGCAAGATCCAGTGACAGTTACGCTTGGTAACAAGCTCGAAGCAGAGGATACGATCTTCGGCCAGGTACATATTAGCCGTGAAAACACCGGCACCGGCACCATGTAGCGTTTCACCCTTGAAATATTTCTCAAGCGGACCCAAGCCATTTTTATCGTTCTGCAGAGCAACATACCGATACGCCGAAAAGGCGCCAGGTAAGACGGAGATGAAGCCAAAAGCAGATTCGAGAGGCTTGTCGAGAATGTTGCTCATTTTATACTCAAAGTTTTGAGTCGCCACAAGCGGATTAATTAATTCCTTGCCAAAATTGCCTGTCATCGCTTTGATCTCACCACAGGCACCAGCACACATGGGCTCGAGGTCGAACGCTTTCCACAGATGATAGATGGAATTATCACCTGGCTTAGTACCGGCGTCAATAAGTACGCAGATATTGGGGTTAAGGACTTGGCCAAACGCCTGAAAAAACCATCGGTGGGAATTGATTTTTTTCTGATTCTTTTCCTTCAGGCAAAACAGCATCTGGACAGGTTGCTTGTTGCCGTGTTCAACTTTAACCACGCCTTTTTTGTCAAACCGCAAGTCCGCTTGCGTTGTGTACTCGTAAACATGCGCGGTAACATCTTTTCCGTTGACCTGTTGCTTGGCAATGCCTTCCTGGTAAACACCCATCGTGGCAAGAAGCGCTCTTGTTCGCGGGTTGATCTTGGCACGTCCATCGCTGACCACGCACACAACAATTTTCTTCCAAGCATCCGGGCCCCATGTTTTGCTGTTCGACTTCTTACACATGAATTCAATATTCCTCAGCACACCGATCATAGTTCGCGCAAAGAGAACATCATCCTCATTGTACATGGTAATGACAATGAATAACTCGGTATGCCTTGGCTTGCTGAAAAGTTTCTGACGTAAAGTAAAGTTTTGGTTATAGAAGTCGTTGGGATCGCAAGTGGCAGCGGTATATCGCATATGGGTGAACTCGTCACGCTCGCCATGGTTCACCTGACTCAACAGCATTGGAGGTATTGGACAGTCGAGAACTAAATTTCCTCGGTACAGGAGCACCTGCTTCACTGTCTTCGCTCTTTTGAGTCCTCCACCCGACTGGGGTTGACGGCCCGGATCATCAGCGTACGGTTCTTGAGGAGGCTGTCCCTGCGCGTATTGGTTGTTTTGGGTTAGCATTGGTTGCTGGTCGCTATAATCGTAAGCCTGGTGGTCAGAAAACGGCGTTGGAGTAGAATGTTGCGGTTCATAAGGTTGATGAGCATATGCATCGTGGTGATGCTCAGGGTTAACCGAGTATTCGGAAGGATAACCACCCTGACTATGGCCATACGGGCTTTGCGACAGATTGTCTATAGAGTGCGCAGCATTCAGCGGAAGGTTGTCGCTCGGGGTATATCTTCCTGGGCCAGCAGGTATGTCGAGGTTTGCAACAGGTGACGGATGGTGACCGTAGGGAACATCATCGAGTTGGTATCCATATTGAAGAGGGTGGCCTGGCGAAGGCGTGCGACCAATTCTATTATGATGATTATCCATGGTAGGATCGTAATAATCGTCATCTAAGGATGTGAATGTTAGAAAAGCTATGATGCAGTAATAAATCAAGTATATATCGAATAGAGATGGCAAGCCCTCCAGCTATGTAGGCGTCGCCTGCGCCACAAAGCGTGCGTTGCCTTTGACTAACAAGGCAAGGCAGTAAAAGCGTTTGTTTTGAATGGTAATACAGTATTGTTGGTGTCCAAGTGAATGTATAAGAGGAATTATGGCGATGACTGTGGCTACTCAAAGGCCATGACGAAACCAAGAGGCAGAGGCGAAAGGAAGGGGGAGTTTCCAGCGAGAGTGATGGGGATGGGAATATCTAGGTAGAGATTCAAGGATAGTGTCATGATACATACCTAGCCGATTATAAGACATGGTTTATGGATTATTCCCACACAGAGGGTGGGCGCTCCAAGCGGGTAAGTTGTTTGGGGGGTCGGCAGAAGTGAACGAAGCTTGGCTTTTTGCGCGATCGCGATCGCAACGAGACTTCCAGCCCAGCGATTGGAATGCGGGAACGTATATCAAGGTCTGTGGAATGGATATAAAAGACTGATTCACGAAATATTCAAGAACCCCGCGAACCCCTGGCCCCGGATTGGGATTTGTGCGATTAGCTAGATTTACCGGGTGTGAAGCACTTGTTGTGGCAATATACTACCGGACGAGTCTCCTCGACAACGAATGGGGTGGAGAAATGGACCAGTAAGATGTCGCGAATTTTAGTTGAAGAAATGCATGCAGAGGATGGAGACACCGAGTAGTGTTTGAGAAATCTCCTGAGAGGCTTAGACCGAAAAAAAAGGGGGTTGAGAATTCTAGATTCTAGGGAGTCGATATGAATTAGATGGAAGAAAAGAATGATTGTGATCTAGGAAGAAAATGGGTCATGGGCAACCTTGACGAAGAGTGTCAAGTTTCACTAAGAAGATGGAATGAAGGAAAAAAAAAAAGTCAAGGACCTGAAAGGGACTGAACAATGACAGGACCAGGTAGCAGCGAAGGATATTTGCGACGGCTGGGGCTATCAACTAATTGTCAAGGACGGAAGTTACTCAAGGGCAGGTGATATACTGTTTCAGGTCAACAGAGCAGGCGCAGCAGCCAAATTAAAGGCCACTAACGGCATCTTGCGCCGGTACAATGGTACAATAGTACAAATTTGACAAGGGTATAAAACAAACACTAACCCGTTTTATTCTCCACCCCTGGTAACCACAGCACCCTGAGCACCCCTGACGTTGCCCCCACCTGTAATAAGAGTAATGAGGTCCCCAGTGACGTCGTTTGCTTGAGACGTTTAGAGTATTGCTGATTAGATAATTAACCCTTATCATTTTGTCTCATCAACTAGCAGGACGGAAATATGAAATAATCAAATAATTTCTACACACATCAGATGAAGTTTTTCATGTGCGATATGTTCGGACAAAAATGCATGACATACCCAACAATCGCAGTCGCAAAAGAACGCGCAAGGCAATGTCGCGTATCGGGGAAGCCAAGCACAAGGTTCTCCAGAATCAATCTACACAACCAAAAATAGAAGTCCGATCAAATCCGAGTTCACCTTAGGCAGCTTAGGCTAACAATGCTTCATTGCCACACTTCTCAGCCACAGCCGAGCTGACGATAATGATGACGACAGAGTGGAAGACATCTTACCAAGATTGGTTGGATCCATGAATAAACTGCGATATAAGCTGCCGTAGGCAAGGCAACAGAATAACGATAAGTGGGCAGCGGAAGCGAACTTGCTGAGGCTTTTTTGGGGATGTCTCAGCCACAAAAAACTCCTATTCAGCTCCCCAGTTTGTGGCTGAAGATATTCTACACTATGCCGACCAAGTCCACAATCTTCCTCGCGATTTCTATATAGAGTCTGAAGATCAACAAAAGGAAATCGGCTCAAGCTTACACTAGGTATACATACACTATTGGATGTATACAAGAGTATATAGGTAAACATATGTGCATATGTTGACGCAATGCAAGCAGGTATCTAAGCAGCCACTTGTGGTCAAGATATGCCTATGCCAGCTGTTCCGAACAGGCTGTTTGGATAACCACCAAGCCAATTAAAGCCGATAGTATTAGCGCTCTGGCGGCGACATGCATGCCATCCCCCAACTTGAGATCCTCTTGGGTACTCAGCTACGTATATCATACATCCTCCGCGAATGCTACTCATCATTTGGAGCATCAGCAATCATTATTTACAACTCATACGATTCAATGCTAACCCTTCTTGCCAGACTATATGGATTTCTAAATCAACATTTGATATATACACCTACTTATTAGTTACTGCAGACCACAACCTACTTTCAGCCCACTTTCAGTCAAATATGGTTATCGGCGGTTATGTATCCACGGATGTCTTGAAAAGTGGCTGCGGCACGGAAGCTCAAGCTATACTGATTGGATAAGGATGAGACCCTCATAAGAAGCGATGTCACGTCATGTGATATGAATGTCAGTTCCTCCTACCTCAGCGGTTAGGAGTCATGTTGGTTATATATATCATTTTCCTACGTTTAGCATACGTTATTTACTTAATCAAGATGTCAACGTTGCGGCAATGACTATAGTGATATGGATCGCATTGTCTTCAGATTACGGCAGTTGCCTTCTAACATAGATAGGTCAGAAATAGTTGTCCTTCTCAGTAAGGCTCTAGGAATTCATCCTTCAGGCATTCGGATTTTCTCTCTAGCCTCCTCCGTTAACCCATGGCGACCACATAAGGTAGCTACTTTGATGTTCGATGCTACCACTGGAATACAACAAATTCTTGAAGAGGGAATATCGTCGAGTATCACAAAAGACGATGACGAATGGGTGATCAAGGCTGATAGTCTAGGTGACAATTGGATATTAGATTCGCACTTCCGGGGGTTGACTGCTTTATATGATCCGCCATTACATTCAGCTGAGTACGTGTCCTTGCATACATAATCGAAATATCGACTGATATTTAAAGTTGCATTGTGATATCGGGACTTGCGAGCCATCCATTTGGGTCATGGCAGCCGAAGGGACAGTCCAAGACCTTCATGTGGATTCGTGATGCACTGCCTATGTCATTACCTCACTTGCGGCCTATCATATACGGTTACGATTCAAAGCTGCTGGAAAGCCATTCATTCCAGTCAACATTTGATCTTGCGGTAGCACTAATTAGCCAGCTTAAGGCTAACGGTTGGGAGTCGCCAATGTGCAAGCCTCTCGCTTTCCTCGCACACAGTCTGGGAGGAATCATTCTCAAGCAAGCCCTTGTCTTACTCGCAAGTACAAATGATCATGAAAACCCCATAATTCAGGCTTTGAAAGGAGTAGTTTTCTTTGGTGTGCCTAATTTAGGTATGGTACAGTCACATCTCGAAGCCGTCGTTGTGGGTCAAGCCAATATCAACCTTATTAAGGCTCTTTCGCCTAAATCTGCATTCCTCCATCAGCTGGACGAACAGTTCAGCGGAGTCTCAGCCCTTCAAGGCTGTCTAATTTTTTGGTGCTACGAAACCATGGAATCCTCGACCGTCGCTGTATGAAAGTACCTGTCATATTTTTGCTACCTTGGTTGGTTACTGACTATTCTTTAGCGTGGCGCAGATGGAAAGTGGTCAAGAACCGGTCCCAAAGAGATCCTTGTTACGCCAGAGTCTGCAACTCGTGGGCTATACGGAGATGATACGAAGCGAAACTCGATATTTCCAATCAATAAAGACCATTCAGACATAGTCAAGTTTTCTGAGAATGACTCGGACTATTTGGTAATAGTACGGCAACTAAACCAAATGTTTTCCTTGAGAGACACGACGAGGGTAACAGAAGCACGGGAACCAACAGACTTAACAGCAAATTTAGCCCAAATACTCTCAGGTCTTGCAGTGGATTCACAGAACTCTCCTAGTGATGATGGTAAGCGGAAATCCATCCCTCACTTGTTGAAAATTACCTAATTTGCCTACTTTCTACCAGACGCTTTGATGTCACTACAAACCTCCGAAACAGATCGCCGGCTCCTAGAAATTGAAGATAAATTCAAAAATACATTCAGCTGGGTTTACAACTTGCCAGAACCAGGTTTTAACCGATGGCTTCAGAATGATACTGGTCTCTTCTGGATTAGAGGAAAACCTGGCTCTGGCAAATCGACTTTGATGAAATTCATTTTTCAGGACGAGCGTACCTCATACCTACTCTCCGATTGGAGTGGAGAGAAGTCATATATACGGGCAGCATTCTTTTTCCATCATCGTGGGACTCCGCTACAAAAATCTTTTGAAGGTCTACTTAGGAGCATTATATTACAGATTGTCACCAAGAAACCCGCTCTTCGCAAGTTCGTCCATGACAGACCGGATCATAACTCAGGCCTTTGGACTTTAGGGGTGCTTCAGCAAACTCTCAACGATATTTTAAGACAAGAAGAAGTACCTCTGCATTTATGCTTGTTCCTTGATGCACTCGACGAGTATGATGGGCCGTTAGAATTTTTATGTCGGTTCCTTCAAGACTTAGGCGCCATCACTCCGAAACCAAACAAACAAATTAAGATTTGTTTCTCGAGCCGTCCTTGGGATATATTTATAAGAACTTTTCGAGGCTGCGCAGGTTTCCAAATCCATGACTTTACTAGGAACGATATTAGGGATTATTGTTTGGGTTCGATTAAAGAGGAGAACCTTTCATCCACTACACTTGAGAGCTGGATACCAGACATCGTTACGCGATCAAGGGGCGTTTTCCTGTGGGTGAAGCTCCTTATCAAAGATCTTGCTGCCCACTCCAAAGAGACTACCATAAACAACGCCGAGATGAAACATCTATTAGAATCTTATCCTGCTGAGCTTGACTCGCTTTATACCGGAATTATCCAACGAATTCCGCGTGCTTACAGGTGGATGACCTATGTGATGCTCGAGACCGCAGTTAGGTATGTGGGGAGATTACGGCCCGTGAATTTTCTAGGCATTGTTGACTGCTCGGGTTGTAAAACTTACTCGGACGCCGTGGAAAAATTCTGGGGACCATACAGAAGCAAACAACCCCTCTCACCTCTCGTGAGATGGTACTCGAAGAAATACTGTGGTGGACTAATCGAAGTGATCGACAGTACTCTTAAAGGTCCCTACCTCCAAGTTCTCCATCAAACAGTCGAGGATTTCGTGAAAGATCCCAAGTTTAAACAATTGGTCCTGGAAGAACAGTCCAGTGTCATAAGTGAAAACGGATATACGTTTTTAGCCAAATATCACCTCGTAATGAATTCCTTGGATGAGGTTGACGGCGAGGCCCCACGTCACCGAAGACCATTCCCACACGGCTATTCATACCACTCCGAAAGGACCACTGGTCGCAGCCTTAAAACGTTTATGGACAGCTTCCCCCGCGAGAGAATTGCTCTCTTAACCAAACGTTCCCAGCGAGATCAGATAGACACCCCTCTTTCCTTTGCTGCATGGTCTCACTGCCCTCTTTATTTCATCGAGTCGCTTGCGGATTCTCCAACTCTCCTGCATGAGTGTACAGAGCCACTGATAAGCTGTGCTATTGAAATAGGATTTGATTGGGATGAAAATCTCTACGAATCCATCCATACAATTAGAATCCTCTTGGAAAAAGGATTCACCCCAGCTCAAGACCCAGAGGCCTTTAAAATCCTAGTTCATTATCAACGATTCGAAACTGATGACAGCCTGAAAATTATTGAGATGCTCTTGAAGTATGGACAAAACCCCGATGTAAAGTTGGGTGATTGGGTGGCAGCCATATTTTCTGAGTTGGAATTCGCTCCCTTACACCTCTACACACTCCCACAAAGACTAGTCGAAATTCTTCTGGACAATGGCGCCACTGTGAACATTTTGGATGCCAAGGGTAGAACACCATTGGATGTCTGTTGCGAAAAAGCATACGAAAAATTTCATGATAAAGAAGAGAGGACAAGAGCCGATCTACCAGAATGGCATGAGAGAATCAGTCTATTTGTTTCTCGTGGCGGGACTCCATCATCAAGAGGGGTTAAGTATTCGAAGCGGCTTTTACGCATAATGAAAGAGGAAGGCTTGCCCGTTGACGACTTAGAGAAGTGCTTATCCCGACCGGGAAAAACACCGAGATTTACGCTCAGATCCAGAGCTACGAAGCTGAAAATCAATCTCATGGAAGCCATGACATCCGATATACAATATTCGCCATGAAGTCAGATAAGCAATTTTTCAGATTGAGAATATTGCGAAAAATGAAGGTAGATTGCTCAGGTATAGTTATAGGAAGAATAGTGGTTAGATGCGGGGGTAACGGTACCTAGGGTTGGCGCAAAGGTGTTTGAAACTTCGACTATTATCTTCCTAGTAACAAAGCCAAGCACCAGTTCTGGTGCTACAATAGCCCGAGTTTAGGAGTCTTCAAGCACCTCTCGCTCGGGACGCTGGCGCGCCCCTCGGTAAACCACAATATAGGTAGGTAAACAAATTCTTTCAACAACTATTGAATAAACAAAATAAATTACTAAGTCACTCATTTCTCATTGTTCCTATTTAGGAAATTTTGAAATTTTTGCCGAAAAAAAAGCGACACAATACCCCTCCTAAACTCGGGCATAAATCAGCCACTGATCACAACTAGGCCTTCAGTCATTCCTAGATATGGGGACATTTTACATGTTCATACGTTTTCTCAGTTTCTGAATCGACTGTTAGTCCGTGATAATATGATGCTAGAGGTGTCACGATATTAGGTGTTCTAGGACATTACCATCTATTGTTTCACTGACCTCCTTTCTATAGCGTAGCACGTCTCTCCCTTTTGGCCCTTTCATGCTTACGGGTGCCTAGTATCCAATTGCTCAATTTTGACTTATTACTCCTTTGTTGAAGATCATCTAAATCTAGGCCTGTGTTAGGCATTTCCATAGCCACCACCTAAAAGGAATCATCTCTTTGATAGGATTCGGGAGTTTTCTGCTGAATAACAATCTGATTGTAATATAAATAGGTATTGCTGAGCATTCACCGATATTTTCTACTAGATACTCGGCACACTCACAAATCCTGAAGATATCACTCTTCACAATCTGAACACATTCATTCACATATACCCAATTGCTTAGGTAATCTTCAAGATATACTGCTCATTTTCTCAAGATGACAAATACTCAGAAGGGAGCAAGGAAGTGCGCTACCTGCACCAAGTATATCCCTAAGAATTCTCCCTTTATTCTTTGCCCTTCATGCTTGGCTAAGAAAAGAAAGGAGACAAATAAGAGGGCGAATGAAATAGCTGAAATGGCGAGGAAGATGGCTAATACCAACTTGCGTATTTAAATGAATGAAACTAGGTACCTACCTGGTAGTTTTTGTGATAAATATACCCCGTTAACAGAAACTTGTATCTATTTTACATCATGTCTATTCATAAGAAAGCCACGTACCTACCTATGGACGCCGAAGACCAATGCTCACGACTAGGACTTCCCTTTGTTGATACCTACCTACCTAGTTAACTGGTGGCTTGAGTGCTCAATCATATCACATTCATTAGAGCATCGCCCCTGATTAGCTTACGAGTTCTTGAAATTACATTCCCATTTCTAATACTAGAAAAGGACATACATAGACAGTTGACTGAGATCACAGGTAATACCATCTACATTTACAACTCGGAAATCTCGTCGTTGCCCGTACCCCTATCTTGCTTACATATATTTCTAATACCAAAGCCCAAGTCGATGTCGTAAATTTCGTAGTATCTCTTCAACGTCCGTAGGGCTCCCTGACATTCCCTTGCTGTGTGATTCCCACCGCTTAGGTTCTGTCTGGTTCCTATTCCATGGATCCGCTTCCCATCGCCATCTACGTACGTCAATGCTACCCGAGCCGTTTCTTCGTTCCTTGATATCGGCGGTTGTATGACATACTCGACTGATATCCCGGAGAATCCTAAGAGATCTACGTCGTCCGGTTTTCGGATAGATATGTTTTGTACGCGGTACAGGCAGTTCCCAGTTTCTTCATCGCATGATTCAGTCTCGGCGAGCTCCAACCAGTGAAACGAGTTTGAGTCTGGCTGGTAGTGCGAAGTGTCGTTATTAGCATCCGCCGGTACCCACCTAGAGTGCCGTATTAGAGTCTGCGGTGTAAACATGGTTTGGCAAAGAAACAAACCATCCAAAACTAAAGTAACCCTCCTCTGTCATGTAGCTGAAGAAATTGGTTGCCCGCTTCGCGTCACTAACGAGCGGGGATACGTCATCGCTCGGAATCGTGAAGACGGAGGTGCCGTGGAAGATCACCGGGTGGGTAGACCCCGCTGCCCATACCGCACTAAGTAAGGTAAAGAGAGCAAACAGTAACATTTGATAGCTCGTCAAGATTGTTTTATCTCTTAGCGGGAAAGAGAAAGGAAATGTCGTAGATGCCTAATGGTTAGTCGTTTGATTAAGAGGTCTCCAGTTATTAAGACGAAAGTGCGCATCTGTCGACCCAAGCATCGATAGAGAGCCAAGGCGGCACTAATGCTCCACCATAGAACAGACCAAGAAATCCCGGCCGATTTTTTCGGATATCTCCTCTTGAACGATATAATAAGCTTATAAAGTGCTGGGACTCCGACTATTAATACTTTTAGATGTGGCGTAGTCGGCGGGCATCAAATTCTCGGCATGTGTGGTTATCTGGGGTACGGATCCTCTGTATCAGCTTTTACTAACAACTAACACTCGGCACTCGCGTTAGACGGTTGGCATGGTCTCGCTATCTCATTGAGAATGCGAGGGGCTCTCTGGATGTTCCTGGTCTCGTTTTCAGCTCTTTCCATCTGCGTTCGTATCGAATGGAACTATTAGTGACTTTGTACTCCCATGAAATATAGTCGGTTAGTATGACGCTGATGGATTCAATCGCGCTAGAGCATTCAAGCTACGAGAACTCAGGATTTACGCCTATTGTGGTCATAATATTAGAGATCAATGCTGAAGAGTATGGATGCCTAGTAATAATCGTATATGATCATAAGACATCTATGTCGCAACGCGTCCGATTGGCAAGGATGGTAGACATTAATGGACTCCATAACTTGGACTTTACCTGGCTCTGGTGTCGTGGAGCATGTCCTAAGGGTTAAGGTCTCTCAGGCTATGGAGTAAGCTAATGCCAGTGTAAAAGTGGCGTTGGTTTACGCGCACAGCACGCTAGAATGGGGCATAGGGCATAGGACACAGGACACAGGACACAGGGCATTACGGAGGGGTGGGGGAAAAACAAGACAGCCCTAGAGCAATATTCTTGGCAATGTCGCGGTAGTAATGTTCAGATCAACTTGACCTGATTAAGACTGGCTGTACAAGTCGGATAAGCTACCGGCCGTGCTTGTTAGAATCAAGAAAGGAGGACTATTTGCGATGAATGAGTGAATGGACTAAGGTAATTGTCTCTTACTTAGCGACTACGGAGAGTTGGCAAGATAGGCACGTTCTTTTAGCTTTGCTTGGGTCCCGGAATCTTCGCAGTGGACCAGGCCTACGACCATCGCGATACCACCGCCCATCCGCACTTCATCCGACAAACATTCAACCACAACATAGTACAGCACAGATTGCTGTAGCAGATGAACGCAGTAACCTCTCGGAAGAATTAAAAATTCCGAATCTGACCTGAACATAGGATCCCGGGCGAAATAATCCAGCTCTCGGGACATTTACAGACACGCCGGCCTCAGACCCGCATTAGCGCGTGTAGCGTGCGAACACGGTAACGTACAGGACCACTACTTCCATCACTGTACGAATGTCATCCATTGTGGACCTTGCTGACGATGGTCGTAATCATCTGTGCCTTTCACAGCATTGTGGGATATGCGGCAGCACCATAACATTACACGAAAGGGTCTTAGCCTGTGAGTAGAAACGACGAGCTTATTCTTTTCATTGGCATCTAGATAATTTGACTCACCTTCCTAGTACTTGGAAATGAGTATTCCACTGGTTTTATATCTTACACCGACGTCTTCCTCTTCCCTAAATATGGCCACATCACCCAAGATGTCAATGGCATGGCTCTTTGCCAGTCTGATAATTGTGAACGTTGTCTTCTATCGCCGGAAGCTGTTACAATGCATGCAGATTGCTGGTTTTTGTTGCGTCAAAAATGCGATTCCAAGGATCTTCTTCAGCGGCTGTGGATTTTTGCAGCATGGCGAAATCCCTGGCGATGTGGCCCAACGTTGGTTATCAAAAATACATACATCACAATCCCAGACATATCAGCAGTAGGCGGATATCTTTTGCCTATGCTAAGACGCCTACCTCCGGAGATCGTGCAGATTATCCGAGAATTTTCGGCCGATAGTCTTCT
Source organism: Annulohypoxylon stygium (assembly GCA_003314315.1). Classification (NCBI taxonomy): domain Eukaryota; kingdom Fungi; phylum Ascomycota; class Sordariomycetes; order Xylariales; family Hypoxylaceae; genus Annulohypoxylon; species Annulohypoxylon stygium. Next base: position 184,624 of record QLPL01000017.1, read on the forward strand.
CTGGCGCTTCGGCTTAGCATTGGGTTTCTTTCAACGACTTTCATCGTCATCTACTCCAGGAGACTCAGTTTCAATACCCCTCAGTGACTGCTTAATGTGGGAACGCGACAGTCTATCAGCGCCTATAGTGTGCTCAGAATCACGACCCGAATTTATACGTTTGACCATCGATTCGTTTGGCATTAAGAGGATAGAAAGATTGGTGTCGGTCCCACCGTACAACCCTCAGCCATCCGAGCGTTTGAGATTCATGATGACAACCGAGACCCAAGCAAGTCCTGTGGTTACACACTTCAAGGTTAGAACCGACGAACACATCAAATGTTTTCAGTGTAGATAGCGGATCATGCTAATGCTTACGCGTAGTTTAGCGCTTTACGTTTAGAATTCCCGAACGTAAAATATACCTACCCAACCTAGGATACTAAAACCTGCCCACCACTTATCGATAGAATATCTTTATTTCATATGCCTTCATCAAATTTCGGATGCCAGTATCGGACCATTAACTTGCGGAAAATCACTGGAATCACGTTTTTCTTCGCGCGGGGCAACATTCTTCATATTCACGCCCATACGGCAAACGCACCGACTGCAATTGAGACTTGGAGGCTCCTCGCGCCTTCGTGCCGACCGTTAGCTACATGGATATATATGCCCGTATCACCGAATGACCATATCATTACATTCGGACCGCCCGTCGAAGCTTTGAACCGTGGTAGGGCTGGCCATTCTGATGACGAACTCAGCTTTCTCGTAGGTACCTTACCCTTTCTATGTTATTCACCTCAAGCTAAGATGCCTAGTTCCGCTTGCGACTAGCCGGAGATGTCGTTGTCGGCCCGTATCAAGACAATCAGCATTTTGCCCTCACCGAATTACCAATCGCATCACTAATTTATAATAACCCCAACTTCAACGCCCTATCTCTCATTGGCACTGTTCTCGAGGACACGGCGAAACCATTGAGAGTCGTACCCATCTGCCCTCCTTGGCCTGGGCCTGAACAACTTTCTTTTAATAATGCGTACTTTTCAACAGCTCCACTAAGCAATGTGACCCGCGCAGTGGTTTTTAACGATCCAGATAGTGGATTTTGCAGAGGCATATTACTAGACTATAAGGATGGCGCCGAGAGGGCATTGGGTCAATGCCGAGTTGGCGTTGATTCGGCCACGACATATTCCAGACCTACACACATCTGTTACCGTCGCATAGCCTACTGCCTCCCAGGAAAAGAATATTGGATGAAAGCTATTATAGTTGAATGCACAGACAAAGGGGATCACGAAGACGAAGACGAAGACTGGATCTGTCATTCAACGTCTTACGAGGTAGATTTCTGGTTTGATCATGAACAAGTAAACATATTTTTTTGTATCTACGAGTGAATAAATTTAGTACTCCGAAGTTGGGAATTGGGAGAAGTCACCTTTATACCTTGGAGTCGGATGAGTCAGGTTTATAATTTACAGCTACCCAAGTTACAAGTAGGTAGAGTTGGCATGTGAGTCCTACGATAGCTCCCCTAAAATCTACAGGAGTCACTATACCTAGGGCTGAAGAAAAGTAATATTCACCGCTGTAGCCTTAATTAAATGGCCCCCAACTCTCTAATTGAAACAGCACTGGAGTGCTAAGATTAGCTCAGTTAGGCATTTAGGTGCCATCCGGCTCCTGATATTGCGGCAAAGCAGCTGCATACTTCGAATGCAGGGTATCACCAATCCTATAGGTCGATCATTTAAAGATCATTAAATATCTCCTTCAGTGGGTAGGAGGTAGGTAGGTAGTTAAGCATGAGAACTTCTATAATTCCTGCGATTCTAGTCTCGTGAAAGACCAAGGACCTCCATGGACGGTAGACAAGCATTGAATAAATGCCTACCGTAATGTTTTTTCTTACTATATGAGTATTTCTCTCTGATGCATAGAATGGATCCGAATTTGGATGGGCGAGACCTTGTCGCATATGTCCTACAGTCGCTAGAAGAGGAAGAAGAATTCCACTTTCTTCGGTTTGAGTTCTTGCAGCGACTCAATATAACCCAACTGCAAGTCAAATTGTCAAGATTGAAGAGAGATATTGAGAAAGAGTACTGCGTTTCCTCTAGCAATGAAGAATTGCTTGAAAAGACTTTACGAGACTATGGTATGTAGCTGAGCGATACCATGCAGTATAGAGTCTGCTACTAACCTGGCGCAGCAACCGCAATAAGAGATTATCAGTTTTTAAGGGGCCAAAAGGTTCTAGGGGAACAGGAGCTCCAGGACAGAGACCACCTCCTTAAGCGATTCTTTTGGTCACCAGAGGACCTGAATGACTCATTTCCTCCGCAGTATGCCTTCTGCCAGGATACGGAATCAAATATCGATCCACTTCGCCATGCCTTCATGAAATATCTTCCCAGGCAACTTTCTTGGTCTAAGGAAGAGCGGCGCCGGAGACAGAAGGAGTACGCACTTGGGAAGCGACCGAAAGAGGTTTCCAATTTCGTTGACCGATCCATACGCTTCATCATCGCCAGCATCGGTAGCTTATTCGTCATCATCCCTACGCTCGTCGAGGCTGCGCTTGCTGAACCTAAGGAGGTTCAGAGGTCACAAGGTACCATCTTTTTCACCTGGACATCGTTCACTCTCTTTTTCTCTTTGATGCTATCTGTAGCTATCAAGGCCTCAAATACCGAGACGCTCGTTTCTACTTTCACGTACGCTACGGTGTTGCTTGCCCTCATAGCTATCTTTGTACAGTTAGATGCGGGGAGCGCTTCGGTGCATTAAACGGATAACATTGGAGCTGTAAATTATTGTTCAATGTATTGATTCTTATTTTTTTAAGTTTAGCTCCATATTTTGCTTGAATCCCATGCCTAAGTCCTATGATCTAACATTGTTCAACTACACCACCGCTCACCGCAGCCTGAGCAGACTCCACCTTCGCACGCAAGTTCTTCTGCCGCTTCGCCTCCTCGGCCTCAAGACCGGTCTTTGTTTCTACATGAGACGTCATCAGTTCGGCATCGCGAATCTCAAATGTTATGACAAACCCAATCGCACATAAAGCCGTGTAGAAAATATACATCTTAGACAGCGAATCGGAGAGCGCCTGATCATACGCCGCCTTCTGGGCCGGCGTGAAGGATATTGCAGTTGCCGCACCTGATATGGAGCCACCATTGATGAGACGAGCTACTGTGTCGCCGGGTATCCCCGCTTCTAACAGGTCGCTTTCGTGGTGAGCTAATATTCCCTGGATAATGACTTGGCCTAAGACGACGCCGACAGCGGTGGCGAGATTGCGTATGAAATTTAGTGCACCAGTGGCTACGGCGATATCTTCGGGCGCAACCAAAGCTTGCACACATATCACTAGAGTCTGCATATTGGCGCCGACGCCAGCCGCGAGGATAACCTGGAAGATTACGATGCGGACCCAATCAATCTGCGGGCCAAATGTAATGAAGAGACCCAAGGCTAGGGTGAAGACAGCCATGCTCCCTCTAATAATCCATAGATAGTGGCCCGTTCGCTCAATTATGATACCCATAATTAAACCGGACAAGATGAACGCACCGGCTAATGGCAGCAGCCAAACTCCGGAAAGGATAGGAGTGGCTCCAAGAATGTCTTGGAAGTACAACGGGAGGTAGAAGATCGGCCCTATGAAAGCTGCACCATGTGCAAAGACGACGGCGAAAGTAGAGACTAGAGACACGCTGCCAAATATGCGACGGGGGATAACCGGGTAGTGAGCGTAATGCTCATAAACCCCGAAGAGCCCGTAAGCTACAATGCCGAAGACGATTAGGCAGACTACAGTCGGGGAGCCCCACGGGTAACTCACGCCGCCGTAGTCCAAGCCGAGGAGAAACATCAGAGTTGCGCCAATGACAAGGAAAGACCCCGTCCAATCTATAGCCCGAAGGCCCTGAATCAACGGGGTCTTGGGGTTGTGTATGTGGAGGAATATGGTGGTAATGATAAGGGAGAGCCCATCGAACGGCAAGTTAAACCAGAAGCACCATCGCCAGGTTACCCTCTGGGTGAAGGCGCCGCCAATGAGCGGGCCAATGGCTGTAGCAATAGCCCAAACAGCGCCATAGATACCATAGAATACACTACGCTCTCTGAGATCAAGATATACATGTCAGTAAAGAAATCATTAGTACGATCTAGAAGTGCGACAAACCTCTGGCTAAACATGTCCCCCACCGAAATTTCCACCAACGTAATAAGTCCGCCGCCACCAGCCCCCTGGATTGTGCGACCGGCGATAAGCATGCCCAAGCCATTAGCCAGCGCCGCGATGAGGCTTCCGACAAGGAATACCACATTCGCAAGGAGGATGATGGGTTTCCTGCCGAAGATATCGCTTACTTTACTCCAAAATGGCGCTGTGGTCGCCAGTGCCAGCAGGTAAGCGGATCCAATCCAGGCGAAACCGGCATCAGAAGCACCAAGTTCTTTGGCTATAGTCGGGAGGGCCGAGGTGATGAGGGTGGCGTCCACGGCAGCAAGGAATACGGCTAGACACAGGGCCAGCAGCACAAAAGCAAGTGTGGCTTTGCTATGCGTTCGTGATTCTGACGCTTCGGCTTGAACGGCACCGTTATCATTGGCAACCTGGTTTTCAGTGGCTTGCCCTAAATCCTCGGGCTTGTTTGAGGATGAGTTCGGTGAGCGATGGGATGAGGGCGCCACCAATCCCATCGCAGCCATATCTGGCATAGTCTTAGTTTCAACAGCCATGCTTGTGGCTGACTACAGATGGAAGAGGCTTTTGGGGAAGACCGACGGACAAATTATTAAGGAGCAAGAGGGTTCAACGTGTTGATATCCATTGAAGACGCAATCAATTTGGCAGGTCGATATTAACCTTGAGAAGCATTTTGCCGGTCGCTAACCGAGTACCAGTGACATGCCCTCCCTATAACAACTTGGACAATTTACCAAAATGGAAGTGAATGGATTATCATGGTGATTCCTCTGAACTCATGTTCGGTCTTCAGATTTGCGGTGAAGAATTTCCAGTAGACAATTCCTCGTACGATCTGCCCATCATGGGTTTGTTAGGAAGGAAATCGTGAATGCAAGTTAGTCCGTGCTACAGATCCCCTCAAATAAGGACTAATATTCCACCTGCAACCTACTTCGGCGGTACTTCCCGCATCCGCTGCAGCAAGCTCCGCGGCCAATACGGAAATATATTACCCCTGGTTTCCTGCTGCTGTCTCCGCTACCACGGCAACCTCTAGTAACTCCGATACTGGGTTATGTAGAGGCATATATATTATAAGACTATGAGAAGCTGAAAATGGTGTTAACGGGGCATTAGGTCAATGCCAAGTTGGCATTGGTTTAGCTACGACCTATTGGAGACCTACGCACTTCTGTTTCCTCCTCTAAATTCATTCCTTGCCAGAAAAAGAATTACCGGAAAAAGATTATTCTATTAAGTACCTCCTAGGTAGGTATCTACCTAGGGAACGTGGTGTACATACATCAACCATCATTTGGCGACCCCGTTCAAGGCTAGGTACCTATCTCCAGAGCTGTGAAGGACATTGAGGTATCCTTCCAGGTCGACCTCCAACCCCCAGGCCTCTAATTAACTGTAGCCTAACCTTCGACTACCAGCTTCCATGAAGAAGGCTCTTAACAGTAGATACTTCCGCCAATAAATTCCATAGCTATTATCACCTAACATCCCTGTCCCTTTCTAATTCAACGGGGGAGCCCCTTGGTCCTGAACCCTAAGATTACTAATGAGAAGCTCGTCTATTGAACATAGGCGGTCTTATCAACGAAACTACGAACTTATTCGTTTTCTTTACAGCCAGGATTTACTGGATCTACAAATAGCGCATTAGGGATTAACCGCCATGGATCCTCAGTCTAATCGGCCGGCGCCGGAGGCATATCCACAGGCTGTAGGAGGAGATTCAGTGGGGGGCCAGTAAAAGGCTCACGCCATTCCTCATCTAATTCACCAAATTCATCATCCGTAGGTCTTGGTAATGGTCGTCTGCCCTTGAAAAAGGATTCCGGAGGTATTGGGTGGTCCCGAATTTCCGCAAACTTTTTGATGAAATCTGTTATCTCGTCCGTGTCCAAGCTGGCAAAGTCATCCTCCGTTTCTGGGTAGTAATTCGTCAGGTAATCATCGGATAGCCTAAATATGTATAGCTTCCATCTAGTACCGATGCTGATTGAAACCCACAAAGCACTCTGTTTACTACTTTCCAAGTTCGCTCGACTGGCGATGTAAGCCTGCATCTTACACGTCTCGATTTGACTCGGAGAGGCAGCAAGTTGCTTGGACTCTCCGATGAGCACAGTGATACATTGAAGGTTATCGTTAACTAGTTCAACTTTGGTGTCAACACGACGGCGGTCTTCTGGGTAGCTTGTCGGCGGATGCTGGCCGACAACGTTCCACTTTTTGTCAGGAAAAATTGCCTTGTTGAAGACGTAGTGCACCAGGGAATCAGTAGCCCATTCATTAGACTCCCTGGCCCGCTCCTTGTGGAATTCCAACTGAAAAGACTGGCGAATAGACTTATCCATGATCAAATAAAAGGCTCTATCGAAGATACTTACTATTCATATGTTATTCTTTACCTACGTGACTATGGCGAAGTCGATTTCATGATGGAGGCCTGGGTCTTCATATATTTTCCTTGAGAAGTGCTAAAGACTCAAATTCTTGTCGTTTTACCAAACGCATATTCATCCATAGTGCCTATTCGCAAGTTACTGCTATGTCACATCAGGATTGCTTACAGTTTCCATAGTCCCCTATGGATATACTGTCAGCTGTGCTTCAATACACACAATGCACTAGTCAAGTTGGCTGACTCAACTAGGTCCTATGTGACAGTGTCAACATGCGCTTCGCTGTCTTCATGAGTTTAAGACGCCCTAATGTCAGAAGCGCAAAATTTACCGTACCTATGCTGGGGTTGAAGGAACGTAGTGTCCAAGATGACTAACGTATAATGTATAACTCGGTAGTCTTCTTCTGCTCTGGCCGGCGGCGTACCTCTTGATCGCAACGGCATGGCGTGAGAGTCGTGACTTTAGATCCTGTAGCAATGCCGTCGATAAAGGTATATCTAGCGACATTCAAGTCAATTCCCCCTTGACTAGGTACCTACTAGGTACATTGGTTTAATGGGAGTAGGGCGAGAAAGGCATTTCAAGCGAATGAATCGACTTAGAGCTCATTAACTACCTCGGAGGTACACGGATAAGATAACTCGTGAAGTCACTAATATCTTGGTATAAATATATTTAAAGATATACAAAAAGAAGGTAAATTCATCCGTAGCGATCGTGAGAAATAAATCTAGTCATTACAAGTCATAGCACATAAGTCGTATCTCACCTCACCTCACCTCACCCCTTTTCTACTCCCTATCTTCACACATCTCATCATACACATCACCACCCTCACCCGCGACTAAACAAAATCGGCACATCCATACTCCTATGATCGACCCCTATCCCCCCTCCCCCTCCTACGCTATTCTTCTCACTCCTCCCAAAAAGCCCCTCGCGGAACCTGGCCCCGCTCATCCACCCCCCGCCGCCAAAACTCTCCTTCCTGGAGCCCGTCCCACTACTCCCACTCTTCTTGCTATAACAGCTACTACTCGCCGAGAACTGGCTTCCAAGCCGACTAAGCACGAGTTCCTTCGCGCGCCTCAGCGCGCCAACCTGCATCTCCTCGTCCTCCGCGACTCGTCTCTGCGCCTCCTCGGCCTCGATATCGCGCTGCACGGCGGTGATCTCCGAGCACAGGTCCGCTGTGGGATCATACACGGTAGGTTCCAGGAGGATCGGCATGCTGGGTTCTGTGCTGAGGATCGGGGCTGAGATGTCCATTGATGGGATGGTGGGAGTACTGGGGCGGTAGTAGTCGGAGAGGACGGAGTCGGACTCGTCGAGGGGTGAGTTGGTGAGTTCGGGTTCGGAGCCCGGGTTTGAGAGGTGCGATACTTCGCCGAAGAGGCGCCGGGAGGATGTGGAGTAGACGCTGTTGACTTCGCCGAATAAGCGGGGGCGGGAAGTCTGAGAGGAGACGGATAGGCGTGGGGGTTCCTGGGGCCGAGTGAATGATTCAATGGAAGGTCGGTGGCCATGACTATGAGGGCGAATTTCCAGTTGCTCCTCCGCGGGTTCCTTGGTCTTCGGGTGCCGGTGGCGGCGATGGCGACGATGTTCGTGTTTGGGCTGGTCTATAGAATCCTCAGAAAGCTGCCGGCGATGATGGCGCTCACGGTGTTCCCGCTCATCTTCTGTATGATGCTCATGTCTAGGCTTCCTTTTCAGGCGCCTCTTCGTGACGCGGCGCTTCTTGAGCTTGTTCGGGAACGAGATACTAGCTTGTCGAGCAGCTTCTAGATCCGAGGGCAGATCCAGAAGTTCATCTTCCTGCTCCGGCGGCTCATCTTCCTCGTGTTCCCCACTATCCCCGCCTTCTCCGCCGTTAAGATCGAGTTCTAGAAGCTCCTGGGACACTGCGGAAACGGCCGGAGAGTCCTCTGATAACTCGTCATCTACGTCGTCGGAATGAACGCTTGCGACTTCTTCAGAAATAGTTGCCATTGAGTGACGCGTCCAACGGCCGCTACGAGCAGTATTGTCCATTAGAGGCGCCAATGCGTCATCCCAGCTACCGTCATTGATGAGAACAGTGTTCTCAAAATCGAACTCGCGGACGCTATGCTGATGCGTCGCGACTAGAGAAGCTACTTGCGGCGAGTTCATTGTGGAGTTCCGGATAGCCATAAAACGTAATTTTCGGAAGACAATAGGCTTCCTGAGTGGCGCTGGTGGTAAGGGTGACATAGGCGAGGTAACCTCATGGAAGAGCTTTTGTGAACTCCGAGGCGGCGCAAACAACGGATCAGCTGCCAATGACAATGGGCATAGCCCCTTTTGGCCAAGCCATGTGAACGTTAATTTCTCTAGACTTTCCGAAAAGTCCCGGATATAGTCATCGAGCATCTTTAGATGATCAAGCCCGGGAGAAGGGCCGTAGAAGTCCCACGACTCTACGGTGATATTCAGCTTTCGGATCTGTCTCCACCGTCGAGCTGCCGACGGCAAACAACCGAAACCTATAACATGCCGTAGGTAGATGAAAGCGGAGGGGTGAACTGATGATAGCGACAGCTTCATAAGCTTCCTCATCGGGGCCCTCTCTAGTGAGATCCGGAGACTAATAAGTGCATAGTCAACGATATCCCTTCGATACCTTTCTCTTGGATCTTGACCTGGCGTTTTTATCGTAAGATGCCTCATATTTGGCAAGTACTTCATCGCATTGATGAAAGAAGGCACATTAGATGCGGCGTGGAACAATGGCGGATACTGGTCTGTAAGAATCTCGCCGAGCCCTGAATTAGCGAACTTAGGTCTCTCCAAAACCGACGCCATTGAAGTGTGGGGCTTGTAAAGGAAGCTGATCTCACGCCCGCTTTCGGGGTGAATCAGCGGGGGTAAGAAGGTAGCATCGGAATGCGGGAAATAAAAGGTGAGATGTTCTATGTGTTGACCTACTCTCGACAGCGCTTCGATCCTGCTCTGCCGAGTAAACGTTTGGGCTGTGAAAGTCAGGTGGGTTCGTAGGAAAAGCCGTTTGGTAACGAGGTTGCAGCATGCTGAAGATGCCAATCTGATATTGCAGATATCCTGGTTTGATAATAATTCGAAGAGCTTCTCGCGGATGTGCTCCTTCTGCCACAGGCAATAGAATGCTTGCGGTCCTGCTGCCATAGCTCTCGCATGTCGCTTAGGCAAATATTGTCAAGGTGGTGGTGTTAGTTTGAGAGAAGTCCAAAGGAAGGACTGCCTGTAATCACGAAGGCGGTGTGGGTAGTTAAATCGGTGTAAACAAAGTGTGGTCAATGTCAAGGATATTTTTGTATATCTTTGATAATAATTGTGGGATAAAAATAAATAAAAATTTCAAATAACTAGTAGTAGTCGCAAACAGAGCCGCGCTGCAGGCACAAGACGCTAAAGTGAGGTTATTCGCAGTTCATGCGAGACCGTTAAATACGCATGTAGCCTTGCTTGCAGTATTAGCAACAATATGATTCAGTTGAAACAAAATGATCAATGAAACAATGACACCTGTTTTGTGAGGAGAGAAAGCCGGTCACAGATCAGCCGGGTCGGCGAAGGTCACAGACACATGTTATACCCGTTGGGCAGAGCCCTCCTTCCCCGGCTCTATACAGACATTTAGACCCGCTTCACACGTTCTACAGTATATCCCCTCCCGTGTGTCCCGCCTCTGCTAGATCTCTGCTCGATATCAGAATATTCTGACGGATTGAGAATGGTTGGCAGGTGAGTCATTGTCACGAATTTTAGTGCGCCCGCTCATCTGCAAGTCGGGCAACTCGCCATGCAAGCGAGAAGCGCAGGAAAGTCGAAGGAAAGACCAAATAGCAGACGCGACAGTTAAAATAGACCGCGATATGAACAATGACTGGCCGATTTTAGAGGGACCTGCATGCTGTTCAATGCAAGACTACTGCAACTGTCTCACCGTCCCGTTCTTCTCGGCCAGTGAGAGAAGTTGAAACAATGTGGGGTAGAGAAAAGAAGCGCCGTTGAGACAGGGGCAGGGAGACACAAAAGCCTCCAAGAGGCTTGGCATCTTGTGGCAGCCAATGAGACTTGTAGCCGATTAAAATCAGTGGCTGGTGAATGCTATATACTAGCCCTGTTCATCGCGCTTGAACTTCCACAACTTGTGCTGCAGGCGCGAAATTGGCACGAAATAGACGCGAAGAATTCCCCTCATCTGGCATGTATCCTTCTCCCATTCATATAAAAGACATAAGCGCTCCGGAGAGAAAACTATGGCTATTTGACGAAAGACGCAAGCGACGACGAGCAATAACTTTTGGATCTTCATGGAGACGATGGATACTTCACCCAGTTAAATATCGGAAAATTTGGATTATACTTTTGAACCCTATAAAAGTTGGAAATGTTGGCTAGGGATGCCGAAGAACGACATACAAAAATGCAACTAAGAGCGCGCGCGGTTTTGGTGCGATGGGTCGAGGGCGGATTATCAGAACCCACGAAATCGCGTCAACATTGAACAGATACCCCAACCCAGGACCCAGGACCGGCACCCACCCACCAAGATCCTAGTCTGATCATGTTGATTGTCTTGCTCCGGTCGATCTGTTTCGAAACATCTGAACCGGGACTTGAGTCTAGGTAGGCTAGAATGACGGAATTCCCGGTTCGCCCCCATCCTATCCTCTTTCGTCTAGAAACATCTTGAAGGTGATGCAGGTGTCCGCTTGACTGTTATTGACGAATCAGCGTCTTGATGAATGTCGCCACTTTTATAATCTGTTCATGAAGTCCATCGAATCGCTATGAAGAGTTCACAGCCTCAGTCACAAACTCTCGGCGCAGCACTATAAAGCAAGTCGCACAAGGGGTAGATACCGGACATGTTGGCTAACCAGTAAATCAGCGAATACAAATGGAGGATTCTTATCCGAGCAACGGCAACTCATAGAAAGTGCACAATCACATAAATTGATTTATGGCTATATGATCTAGCCGTCGGGAATCAGCGCCCATCTCCATTGCTCAAGGCTCCTTGCGCTTTTGCAGCGATTACTTGCGGCAATTAACACCCAGTTCCTCCGCGATCATCGTAGCTAGCTGACTGAATGCGTAGACCGATAAGGTTACATGTAGCAATGCCTAGTACCTAGCGTGAGGAATAACGATCATAGCCTGCAGGAAAGCTGTTGTGATCCCCTAGGTGGCGTTTATGATCGAGATTTTACGGGGGTCAAGGGTCAACTCAGTAGACCTACATCGGAGTTTGTGACTTTGGTGCGGAAGTCCCCTTCTCCCACATGTCTTACCTGTCAGTCCTCCTTATCATTCCTTGCGAAATTTCTCAAAAGCCGCAGTCCAGGTGCTTAACTCAGGTCGGACTACTCCGACAATGCCTCTCATACCCTACCAGCCCACCCACGATCTCAATTCTGTCTGAGAACAGTCTTTAATGGTGTTGTGCACTTCATCCTCCAAGTCTTAAAAGCTTTTTATAACTCTATTGAACTCATCGACTCCTATAGTCACTCAAACTCCAGACCACGACATGCTGTATATAGGAAGCCATCAATCGTATCTTAATTGCTTCCACAGAAAGGCTGAAATGCAGTCTCTAGCCTTCGCGAAGAACTGGGTGTATATCTGAGAATCTCATTGCCCTGCTCAAAATAGTATTGCAGTTAGCACATCGTCCCTTCATCATATGCTTATTGGTTGTTCACTCTGCTTACCCTTTGTTTCTCAAGAAACGTTGTGCTGTAACCGACAAACCTTTACTAGTTATTCGTGATCCCAGTGTTAGAAGCCTTCCCCGTGGCAGGCCGAGGTTGCCTAAGAAATTCAGTAATATCCAGACAATCGCAGTGATCTGATTGTCTAGAAACCCTTACATCCATCTTCCTATGCTTTCTATCTTCTTCTTTTCTTGCTTTTTTCCTTTCTTCCGTTCCTTCTCTTTCCGGTAAGGTGTGTGTACCATCTTCATTATAGAGCTCCGGAAGTTTTGGCTTTAAAAAGGGTAAGCGGCCCAGGAAATTGTGTCAAGCCTTCCATAAAGATCCCGTGATAACCACAGAGCTAGGATCGGCCCATGAAGGAGTTCCTTGGCAGAGCATCTCTAAGCACTTAGCCAGACAAAGAGGGAATCCTGTATATACCGCGTCTCCTAGCACAAAGTAGCTTAGAGCTCCTCGCACAACAATAGTCTTTTCCCTGCTCTTAGGTTTGCAATGTGACAATGTTCCATCCTCGTTGCAGTAATCGCGGAACTTTGGCTTCGAGGGCAAGCATCCTATGAAGTTGGCGAGAATCCAGACAATTGCGGTGACTTGAGTATATAGGAAACCTCTCTTCTTCCCTTATAGAGCTCCGAAAGCTTTAGCTTCAAAGTGTCAGAAGCCTTCCCCAAGAATAGTGAGCTGCCGGAGGTCTGGCCACAAGGTTGAGAGCGTCCTTAGAAAGAGGAGGCCGTCAAGCGGCCACACGTCCTGCATGAGAGTATAGACAAAAGAAGGTTCTTGTATGTATACCGCATTTCCTGGGAAAGGGGGGTTTAGCTCTTTGCGCAACAACAGTCATTGGCATCGGTGCCGGATGTCATAAAACCGTCTGTGAGGAGATTCATGCTCCTCAGGAGCTCTTGTCCTTCAGGAGAACTTTCAGCCTCGTCTATTTCATATTGAAATAGATTTAATAATTGCACCAGGATGTTGGCCATGGGCCCTTGAGCCCGTGTTCCTAATTCTGGCAGGATCTTCTCAATCTGCCTACTCTCGCGGAACTGGTGGTAGGAATTGTTGACCTTCACGCAGTAGATCTGGACGTCCTCCTCCTGGTTTATGGTAAAGGATAGTTTAGAGCCCCTTGTGTACCTAGTTGATCCGCTCCAAATAGTTCGTCGATTTCGTTAAGAGTCATGCCGTTCTCCACACCACGTAGCTCGCTTCTAGAGCCTCCTCTTCTAGCCCTAGCCGCACTCCTTTCAATCATCTCATCGATTTCTTGAGCTGTTAGCTCAACTTTGTCCAAGTAGCTTTGTTAGATGTAGAATCTTGTGCTCGGAAACCCGCGTAAAACTGATCTGAGGAGAGGGCAGCATTGAGATGTTGTCCGCTCCCGGATTATGACGGGAGATTAAGGAGGTTCACCCCAGCGCTGGCCAGACAATTAGCCGCCATTTAAAGGCAGACAGTTATTTGTTTAGGTTATAAAGGGACTAGAGAAAGTAGAAGAACGAGTTAGTAAATATTTCAAACGATGGTGGGCTTGCTTCCGTCCTTAAACGGAACAGTACAGAAAGCTGTACGACACTTACTATGTTCCTTGTGGCACCATTAACGGCCTTTTTCTTCCCCATGTCTTGGCCCTGGTCCTCATCGTCAGCCAAGTCGGCGTCTGGGTCGACTCATTTGGAGCCAAGAATTAGTTTGACACGTCGGCGTTGAGGTGCTACTACGCCGCGTGGCTTCTCCGGACGCTTCTTGGGGGATGCGGGACGCGCGAACTCCATCGCTTTGTAGGGGTCGGGTCGGCCTGTGCTGCTGTGAGGAGTCGGGGCACGGGGCGCCGAAGGCACGGGAGGGTTGACCGGGCGGTTGGTGACATAGGTTGAAAAGTCCGAGGCATATGGGCTCTTGGCAGGAATGTTGTTGGAGGGGGGCGGGTATGTAGAGGTAGGCAAAGACTCGGCCGCGGGCGCCTGGGTATATGTGGGAGCGGCCCAGTCGGGGTTGTTGGCGGGCGCACCATAGTTAACACCAGCCACGGCAGTCCACCAGCGGTCTCTGAACAAGCCAGTCACGAGCTGACCAGCAGCTTGTTAACCTTGGTAGGATGTTATTCCTTAAAGGTTCCATCTGATGGGAATTGACTATGGGATTTACTTACCGACCTGCGGCATGCCTTAGTGCGGCCATTGTTAGTTAACTGGTGGCCGTCTGATTGATAAGTTAGTATGGTGTCAGCTGCGATTAGATGAGAGAATGGACGATGAAACAAGAAAAAAAGAAATAAGGTTGTGACGATGACGATAATAATGATGATAATAGCGACGGTGATGGGGATGGATGATGGATGATGATGGGGATGACGATGATGATGATAACGGTGTAAAGAGACGAAGGTGGATATCGTGATACTGCTTACTATTCTTTTTTGTTAATTAATTAATTAGTTCATTAATGAACTAATTATTAGAATTAGTTATCAATCATTACTGATTTGATGAATAGATGGATGGTGGATGGTATGATGGACGATGGATGGATGAAGAAAGGTTAGGAAAAGGATAATGAAAAAGAGTTGAGAGAGTTGGGTGTCGTCGGGAAGATTGGAGATGGATTATGTTGTTCAGAGCTACTACCTACATCACCTACCACATCAGTGCGGACGCCCCATAATTAAATTCTTAACATACCAAGCCTTCATTGCAGCTGTCCAGGTCAAAACACAGCTGTTTGCCGGCTGTTAGAAGACTTATCAATTGAGTGGCACTCATGGTTCCCAGCTGGCACACGAGTGCCAAGCCTGGTGTATGTTAAGAGCTCAGATGTGCCCGCTATTCTTCCAGGTTACAGGTGGCAGGTGCTACAGGCACGGTGCTAATATTCACGAAAGGATAGCAGGCACGGGCGGCTGCTACAGGCACATCGTCGGGTGAAGCCCTGTAGATTGTACAGGTGCACCATGTACATACATGTGTACTTGTACTATGTACTGCTTGTGAAACTCTGGAGAGGGCAGAAGCGGAACATTCTCGGTACGAAGTATCATGTATCTATGTACCTATTGACCTGTACGAGTCCAAAATCACTCACCTGCGAAGTACAAATCTACACATCTACACCATCTCGAATCAGAGATCGACACATGCAGTGACCATGATTCCTTCTACCCACAAAGTATGTGCATTCACATACGCAAGTGCATCCTTCGAACAAATGCGGTAAAAGCCAATTGTACAATAACGGCGCTCAAGTGCAAAAAGTACCTGGTCACGCCGTCGCACCGCACAGGAAACAACTCGAGTTAAACATCGTTCACCATCGTCGCATCACTGCGTCGTTGCAGAAACCCCAAAATGCCAAAACGCTCCACAGTCTGCGGGAGATGAAAGGGATATATGAACTATTTTCTCACTCGTCTCCTTTTTCGTCTATCCTACAACATGGCTCACCTTGCCGAGGCTTTGCGAGCGTAGCAAGATCGGACGATAATGGTGGACTCCGAACAAGCCCTCATTCTATTTCGCTCAAGGGCTGAAACGCCCACATAGCCCTGCTCTCTTGCACCCCTACCCAGGACCTACCCAGGTACCCATGGCTTCAAGATTTCCTTTCTTTCCACGCACACCAATCCCACGTCGGCACGAGGCAGTTCGTCACAACTCAATCGAGTGATGTGTTGGAGGCAATAGATAGGTCATTGCCCTGGTATATCAGTTTGTAAGTCTATATGTGATAATTATCATCGCATCTTGGAACAAATCACTTCTCATAGCCCTGGAGGTATACCATTTACCAGATGTAAAGGCTATTGCCTACCTAGGTACCTACTTAGAGCAGATATTCCGAGGTATGTCATTCTGTACTCTTGTTCTTGCATAGTATTTGCCCTTCTGAGTTGGTCCCTTTGAGAGAACCTGGGCATGGTGCGGCTTTGCCAAGACAAGACTGGCATTGAAGAAGTTTCTTAGAAACTTGGACGAACTACAAGTTCCTAGCAAGACAATGAGATGCAAATGTTCTCAATATATATTACTTGAAGACTTCAAATGTTGAATACATATAAATGTCATGTTCAGTTGCAGCCCATTGATTTTCTCTAGGATTCAACTGCCCATTCTTCGCGCTGGGTCGCTAAGTCGACCACCTACATTGCGCCAAGCCTATGCCGCTATGATCTCTTAAAAGAGACTCCAAAGTGAAGCAGAGGCGCAGCATTCCAACGCGCTCGGAGAATTGACATCACACTGTCACCACCGTCACGCCTATGAGAGAGAGTTACTTTCGTATATCTACCCTGTTTAGAAGTCCAGACGACGAAAAGAATAAATACCCATGTGGCAAGTGCTTTAGCAAGGCATAACGTTCATTCAAATGGCCTTTCAATGCAAAAAACCCAGTCCAGATCTAGCTGCTTGAAACACCCCTTGCTGATTGGCTCCGGCACAAAATAAATTGAGGGACTATGCAGACCCCAGTCACACTTGATGCACCCTAGCCTAGCTATCCCGGCGCGGCTCGTGTACAATCACTTGCTTGTCCTTCCCGTCCTTCTCCGTGAGCCAATGTCCCCCATGCCCATGCCCAATATGAACAGGGTCGGGAGGATCACGGAGAAAGAAGAGAGGGGTCTTAGGGTGTCAGCTCTACATACCTCCATACAAAAGAGCTGAGAGGCCCTGCACTTCTGGTATTCTCGATCTTAGCTGATCTTCTTCCATCCCGGTTCCCGCTGTTGCGGTCGTTTACATTCGTTTCTTCCCTGTTTCCATTCTCTTCTTGTTTCCCTCTTCATATATGCCTTGCGAGTCTGGGAACTAGTTATATTCTTCTTGGGGGATGGGGATTGGAAAAATTACACAGCAACCATGGGCCGAATACGATCAGATACGCACACGTCGATGATGGAGTCGGCGAGGCGGCCAAGTCTTTGGGCGGGAAGTTTAAGGCGAGATCATATTCGTCTCGGTGATCTACCAGACGAAGGGGAAGGGGCCGAACGGAGTCAGATGTATAGCTCGTCAAAATCAGGACCGTCCAGCGGTTCGAGACAAAATTCATTTGCGTGGCCCTTTCACCGTCATACCACTTCGGAAGCGATTTCGACGACGAGATCAAGCCACTTCACCCTGCGGACGTGGCAGCCCCGGACGTTCTTTCGTCCTCACGACGACACAGCGAGTATCGATAGGAGTATTGTTCCAGATTATGTTGTTAACTTTATAAGAGGAGAAACGCCCGAGACTCTAGCAATGAAGAAGGAAAGGAAGAAATGGGGTCAGCACGGCGTCGAAATTACTCCGCATCGAGAAACATTCGCATCGCTTCCTCTCGAATATGGCCATAATTATTCTCAAAGTGCGGATGTTACTCGTGATCTAAATACCTTTAGTAGCTGGAGTCGGAAAAGCGGCCTGCGGAGACACATAACCGGATGGAGAGGTGGTGTTATATTCAACAGCTTAATATCATTCATAATCCTACTCGTCGGAATCATCTGCTTAATATTGGTTATCGCCGAGGCCAAACTTCTTTCAGGGGAATCGGCCATCTATTCGGGCGACTGCACGACGGCAGAGCATATCAATTATGGGATCCATATCGTAATTAGCGTCTGTGGTGTCGCCATCCTCTCCGGGGCCAACTATGTCTTCCAGATCCTCTCGAGCCCGACGAGAAGAGAGGTAACCGTGGCGCATGAAAATAGGCATTGGCTTGACATCGGCATCCCATCAGTTCGCAATTTCCTGCACATATCAAGCTTTCGAGCAGTTGTCGCCGTAATTGTCTTGCTGAGTGCAGTTGCAAGCCAAGTAATGTATGTACAATTGTAAACGAACGAACCTACTGATCATGCTAACAATATACAGATATAATGCAGTAATTTTCACAACTCAAAATATAGTTAACTACGAAGTATTATTCGTAACACAATCGTTTCTCGACCACGCTCATTTCAGCAATGATTCGACGATCAACGAGGGCCATCTCTCAGATCTCGACATACGCAATCTCCAGGACTCCGCCAGCCAAGCTGGTGAGATGACTAACATGACTTCAACGACGTGTCTGCAAGAATTTAGCGGCGTCTTCCAACCTTCATTTGATGCAGTTCTGCTTATCACAGACTCGACTTCTACGGACTCTTCTCTCATTTCGACTAGCGAGTCCGGCACTCAACTCACTACATTCGCTTCAAACAACGACATCATAGCCCCGGACGGCTCAAAAGTTCAATATTGTCTCGCGCGCAATAGTACGCCGCAGACATGCAGTGTCAATCTCAGTGGCTCCATCTTGGGCATTGCCGTGATACTCAACCTCGCATCCCTCATTTCGATGGCGGTTATTCTCGCCCGATCATCTTTCGCGCCCCTCGTAACACTCGGCGATGCGATCCGCTCATTCCTCCGCCATCCGGATCCGACGACGGCGAATGCGGCCTTATTGTCCAAGAAGGATGTCCGACAAGGACATTGGGCCTTCAGCGAGGCGCAATATTTCTTCCCGGCCACCCACTACTGGTTCCAGACGCCGTCGCTCCCTCGCTGGGCCCTAACGATATTCTCGTGGGCCGCGATCGGTGCACCAACGGCCGTCGCGCTCGGCCTCATGATCAGCGGGAACCTCGACAATCCACTCACCATCTTCGGCGTGGCCACACGCCAGTTCAGCTACCTACCACCCTCCGCCTTCGGCACAGCACAGATGGCACTCCTAACCGCCTTACCACAGCTGCTGCTCTGCGTCCTTTACCTCGTGATCAACGCGCACCTAACAACATACTTCCTCTCGCACGAACTCTCCCTCTTCGCGCTGACCCCCCGCTCCCTCCGCGTCTCCTCGCAACCCATCGGCTTACAAACAACAAGTCTCTACCTAACCCTGCCTCGCCCCGTCTCCTGGGCCCTCCTCGCCTGGTTCGCAGCAATGAGCTTCTCGCTAAGCCAAGCCGTGTTCCCCGGCACCGCCAAATACCTCCCCCTCTCTCCCCAATCCTCCTCCAGCCCTCCCTCGGCCCCGCCAAACACAGCCGACATCGTGGCCATATCCTTCAGCACGCAAGCCCTTTTAACCCTCCTCTCCCTCCTCTTCACCCTCCTCCTCGCAATCCTGGTCTTAGGCCTCCGCCGCACGCACCCCGCGTCCCTGGCCTCGGGCGAGGTAACAGGGAACCCCCTCGCTTTACGCGGCGGCTCCTGCAGCGCGGTTATCAGCGCGAAGTGCCACCACCACGACATCGTACCCCCCGGCCAACAACTGGCTCCTGATGAACTAGCGCCTACGGGCGAGCTATGGCTGCGTTCTGTGTCCTGGGGTGTGGTGGAGGAGGGCACGAGTGGACGGCCCGGGCGCTGCGGGTTCTCGGCTGATGGGGTTGGGTGTGTTGATGCGGGGAAGACTTACGTCTGAGCAGATGTATGTAAAGAGACGGGTTAGGTTTCGGGTTCGCGTTGGGGTTTGGGGTTTGGGGTTTGGGGTTTGGGGAATTTGGATTTCGGTTTGGATTGGGTGTAATTGGATAATACCTAGTAAGACGGAGGAGGGAGAGGGAGGGAGCATATGGAGCGGTTGTTTATACCCCCCATCATCCTAGATCCAGCGTATATCTTCGTTTTGTAGGCACGATTGGTGTCTATCTAGGCTAATGGTTTTGGTTTTGGTTCGGCGTGTTTTTTGTTTTCATTGCGAGGCGTTGCTTGCTCGATCATATCGCATCATCATCATATCATACCATATTTACACTACACTACTTAGAGAAGGGGTGTGGGGATAGGGTAGGGTCAACGCATTGGTGGAGGAAGGGTAGATGATTGGGAGGATGTGACGAGGCAAAGGACTCGGATTGTTTACTAGGCGAAACTATCGCGAGATTGATTCTTGCGGGTAACAGACACAAATTACGTTGCGGCACGGCGGTGACGAAGATCATAAGCAAATATATTTAAAAGCTAATGCCGATATATGGCACTGCGATATTTTCGTTCTTGTTCTCTGCCCGCTTAGTAGTGTTTAACCATTCATTTTGTATTGCTCTAAGCAGATCTAGTTCGCTCGTGAGGACCTTTACGTAAATACGAATACGCGTATTGCGATTCTCAGCCTGTACCCGAATTCGATTCGATCCGAGCGTACTTAGGTATATATCCACGTATGAAAACACATTTCAATTCACACTTAATCTTCTTGAATTGGCAGACTTTACTCCGCATAACGATGCATGAGAAACACGTAGAACAAACACCTGTCTCATCCCGGGTACGGAACGCTAAGAATACGTTGTATTGTATTGTACATATCAATACAGGGACGTGTCTACCTCTGCGCCAGCCAGGCCCTCATCATCGCGGCTCTGAGTTGTTCCTAATCCTCGATAGCCTCTTCGTCGATCGGCATATTCTGCTGAGCTTCATTCTTGGCCTCCATCTGGACGTTAGCTCTCGCCTTCTCCTGCGCCTCCACGAAGCTCTCCCAGTACTGCGGGTCTTCCTCGCGTAATTTCTTAACTATTTGTTCTCTGTGCTTTTGAAAGGCACGCAGAGGACCCTCCTCCTGAACATCTTTCATGACCTCCTCATTCCCTTCCATCAACTCGTTAATGATAGATGATATGATGGTAACGTGTTTAGGATCGTCACCAATCTCCTCGGAGCTGGTTAGTAGGTCGTAATGCTCTTGTGTGATGAGACCCCGGCGGAACCTATGGCCGACACGGAGAGCCAGGCCTTCTTCTTCGACAAGAGCTTTCGAGGTGTGCGAGATGATGGAGTTTGATCGGGATGTTGATTGAGGTGAGCGAACCTCTGTCTCCAGATCTTCCGTATCTGACACTAACCCGGCATCAGCCTCGAGCGATGAGACCGAAGTGCCGAGTTCGGGAGCAGTCGCGATAGCACGGTCCGGTGCGGCGGCGTCTATTGAGTTTTGACGTATCTCCGGAAATTCGTCTTCGAAGCGATTGATAATCCCCTCAATAGTCTGGTCGAGGAAAATAAGGCGGTCTGCAATTATGTCAGCAACTGTCATGAAAAAATCAAGTGCGCTGGGTAGCTTACGATAATTGTGTATGTCCTCACTGAGAGATGCTTTAGCCATAGCCAAGGCTGGCTGCAGGCGAGCGCGAATCTTCCGTGCGCTAATAAGCAGGTATTTGGACATATCCTTGACCTTTCCGGGAGGAACTTCGGTTTTCGGTGTTGTGGCTCCAGACTCGAGATCCTTGGTCAAATCACCCGAGTTGTCTCCTCGGTTCTTCAAAACACAAGCCAGAGCTTTCACCACACCTGTACCACCAATGACATAATCCTCGTCAGGTGCCGGTTCACTATCATCATCCAGTTCTACCAGTGGCGAATCTTCTTCGTGGCCTACAAGATGTCGCAGGACGTCCGGCAACTTGTCCTTCTGTCCATCTTCGTTGGTCGAGTCCCGGATGTCCGGAACGCCCTGCAGATTTCTCATGCAGTACACGACTACGCGGTCTGCTAGTGCCTTCACGACTTCGCCAGATTCGGGAGAAGGGTTATCGATGTCGATCTTAACTAACGCCCTTGACACACGAGCGGCAGCTAGAAGTGAAGCATATAGAGCGCATGCTTCTTCTTGACTCTCCTCGGTCCTAGCATCGGCTAAACTAACAAGAGCTGGGTTCTCGAGAAGATTAATATGCGCTAGATTCTTGACTTCTGGTAAAATTTCAGCGAGAGCAATCGCTTGTTCTGGGGATAACGAGACATCTGCAAGATGTAATCTCCTCAGATTTTCCAGTTCAGGTAAGTATCTAGCAAGGCAATGTTAGCATAAAAGGACATTAACGGAATCAGAGCCAACTCACTTGCGAAGCAATCCGATAGCGCTGGGCTCGGATTCAAAGAGCGCTTGGTTATGTGAAAGGTCTAAGAACTTGAATTCCCGAAGCGTCGCCAACTTCGGGAACAATTTGCACAAGGAGGTTGGTATAAGGTTACAGTTAGCCAAGCTGAGAGCCCATAGCCCTTCTTTCTCATCAAAGGCCGCTGCAATCTCCGGTAGATGATCCCTAAGATCATTACCGCCGAGGTCTAGTCCTTCACATTTCGCATTACGCAGATACCTCGCGATATGCTGAACGCCTTGCGCATCGAGATTATTGTTAGCAAGCCCGAGTCTCGATACTCCCGACTTGATGAGCCCGTCGACAATAGCACCGAGTTGATTAGATGTTAGTCCAACTGAGCTAATATTAAGAAGCTCTAATTCGGGACCAGCAAGACGTTCACCAATCGCTTTGGAGAGAAGCAATGATAAGTCGATCGGAGCTAGAGGCTTAACATCGGAGCCAATATGAAAATGGTGATTGAGAGGAGTCTTTGGAGGCTCTGTTGGAGCAGGGAAAGGCAAATGAGAAAGATCAAGAAATTTGATGGAGCGACACATATGAATGAAGAGGCAGATATGCTTCCATCCTTCGCTAGTGATTTTGCTGTTGCTTTTCAGCACTAGCCGCTCAACTACGCCACCTTGCTGGACCAAATCAGAGGCCTTGGAAATGGATTTCCGTCTTCCGGGTTTCGTCGTTTTCCGGGCAGCTAATAGTCCAGCGAGAATTACACGGACGCCCTCATCCGTTAATCCGCAATTTTCTAATATGACTTCCCGTACCGGAACAACCGCAAGAAAATCCCCCAATGTAACCAAATCGGGTGTCGACATGAAATAACCAGCAAGATCCAGCTTGTCTACAACCCCATTCATGCGCGGTTCCATGGTTTTTGGAAGCTGTAGAGTTATCTTGGTGAGAATATCGGTTTCTCGCAATTGACAACACCGTCGATATATCCTACCAGGGTTCGTTGTGGGTGCCGATTGCGTCTTTACGGCTGTTGAAGGTATTGTTAAGTCCTCCGATGAGCTGTCGCTGTCGAAGTGCAGCTCCATAGGGATAGCACCTTTTTCGAGAGCCTCTCTTCGTTTCTGTTCTTTCTTGGCTTTCCTCTCTGCCTCACTCTTCTTCTTCTTTTCCTTCTTACGTGTGGTCTCTTTTTCCTTTACCGGTTCCTCTACAGGTTTTTCCTCCGCAGCGCCATTAACCTTTGGAAGTCCGTTTGTCGCTTGGGTACCCTCCTTCTCCGGCTCTTTCGGCAAGACTTCACCAGTCACTTTAACTACTCCGGCATTTTCCTTTTGCTCTTCCAATGCCTTCGGGTTCTTTAATGCCTCACCTTCGCTCTTCTCGGTAACTTTTCGTTTCTGGGTTTTGTCAACGGGCTTTTTATTCGAGGTTTCCTCATCCACGTATTTGGGCATCGGTGCAATTTCGACATCGACACAAAATGCAACCCGGCGGAGCTTTGCCTGGCTGAGCTCGTTCACCCGACACCTCTCTCGATGTTTGTCAACATTCAGGACTTTCCGTTCCACAAGACCATGGTTGGCCTTAGAGCCTGGTATGGCGTTTCCATTTGAAGATGACAAACGACGAAAGACTCCTAAAAACCCAGGTTGATTTGATTTCGGGGGTGCGGGAACGTATGGAGCATCACCGTTTTGGCGCGACGCGTGTGGGAGGACGGCATTTCTGTTCGGCGTTATCTTGGGCAATGGGGTCACGTCGTCGGTCTCGGATTGTGAAGTCGCAGGCGGAGGGGGAGATGACGCGGGGGACGGAGAAAATCTAGACGAGATAGTAGAGAACCATGATCCTCTTCTTTGCGGCGGAGTGGGATTTAGCGATGGCGAACCCTCGACAGACTGACTTCTCCCTCTACCGGTTCGTTGCGCTAAAGATTTCGTTGGGGCGGGTGGCTCTGCTGAGGGACGAGGGGAACCTGACGAAGGAGGCGGCGGGGACACTGGTTTGCCGTTACTATTGCCATTGCTGGCGGTTGTAGGTTTTATCGAGTAATTCGGAGCAGAGTCTTGGGCATGGTTAGCTGAAGAATTCCAGGCGACGCGGCTGTTCCAATTATCTGCGTCCCGAGGAAAAGTGCCTTGTTAGCCCTCTCTTAACGAATGCTCGCGTTTGAGAAAAACAATTGGGCTGGCGACTTGGGAACTTAGGAATAGCAAGATAACAAGTAACAGGTGAGCTAGCGAAGGGGAAAGATGCAGATGCAGATCAGATCTTCCGGTGGTTAAACATATGGGGTTTTACCTTTTCCATGGGTCATCCAGCTAACATCCATAACCTGCTCCATACTGAACCTCACTTCTTTGTTCTCTACTTGGCTAGTCGATACCACAACCAACCCAGTCTACTCTGGTCTTTGCTTTGCAAGTTGCAGGATGCAAGATACCAGGTATCAGATACCGAAAAATTATATATAAACCTCCTACGACCTACAGCCTGACTACACGTGAATCGGAAGGGTACGGACGTATGGGATTCCTCCCTCGTTCGCCTTGCTTCGTGGAGGCGAAGGCGGAGCGGGCCTTGGGGTAAATGCGCTGACGGGGGCGTATGCTATGGGGGGCGTTGGAATGGCTATTAATAAATCCGGACAATTCGCATTCGTGAGGTCGTAGGGTGAAAGAAAATAAAGGCAATAAAGGCAATTAAAATGGCGAAGTGGTGAGTTGGTACCATAAAACAAAAAACCGAATAGCTTAGCCCTGCCTAGCTTCAGTACGTGTATATTGTGTGTACGTGTATTTGTTGGTCAAGCAAGGGCTATGATTCCCAGCCATTCGCCATGTTGATGGTTGACGATTGACGATCGATGGTTGAATAGATACGAGTACCTTCCTCTTTGCTGTACTGGTGCTGGATAAAGTACTAGGTAAGGTGCGTGTGTCCTGTGTCCTCCGGTTTGGATTTGGGTTTGGGTTTAGATCTAGATCTAGAGGAATCTAGAGGACTAAAGAATTAGAGGACATGGCAGGACAAGATATTAGAATTTAGAAAGGGCTCCAGGGCTAAAGCTCGAAAAAGAAGTGTGGGGTTCACGGTGTTTCTTCTTAAAGGAGGTGACCAATTCTGTAGTTGTATGGAGACCCGGGGTATGAGATGATGCAATATATTTAATCAAGATACGACCTACTTTTTAGTCTAGCAAGGTCTTAGGTACGGGACGATATCAGTTTGGATGGTATGGATGTATCGACGAAGACGAACCCGAACCCGGAAGAAAGTAGCTGAGAAGCTGACTAAGTGACAAGCTTTTTTCAGGTTGCTTTAGTGGCGTCGAATTGAAGATAAAGGAGAAAGAGGATTTCTAAAAATTTCAGCGGCGAATGCAAAGCAGAACGTGTAGATATGTGAGCATCGTTGCAACGGTAGCAGTAACAATTGCAACTTTGATGTTAGGTCTTTAGATGTATGTATATGTAAGTCAAGTGTCAAGTTGTGGATGTCTCAAAATTTAATATTCGTTAATATTCATTGCTTTTTAAGTTCGTAACGTCCGTACATAACTCAATTCCATTATCAATCCCTTATGATTGGAATGAAATGTAAAGAGCATCGCGTCACGGAACAACTCAAAAGGTTCGCTAGGGTCGCTAGATTCGCTAAAGTTAGATGCTCAGATGGCAAGCACTGGATGAATGACAGGCGGAAAGCAGGAAGGAGTGGGCGGTCAGGCCTATTTCGTTAGAAGGTTTACATGGATCCATGGATCTCTGGTGGATAGCACGAGGCATGTCCAGCATGCTGTGACTGGGGGTGACCGGGGACTTCAGCGATACTCAGGGGGGTCTAGCGTGTTTTTCAATGGACTAGTTAGCCGCTGTCAGCCTCCAAGGTTGGAAACACAGGGAGCAACAATGAAAGTAGCACCTGAAAGTAGCACAATCAACGGCACGTAGCGAAAAAGTGTAGCTGGACATCTGGAAGTTGTATTGATGAAAGTACACACGTATCTCCAAACAAGTAGGTACCCTTTTGCATTGTACCCATCGTACCCCAGGTATGACCGCATACATGCGCTGTTTTCCGTCGCATCGTACAAGATTAGCAAGTACCTCCACACTAAATACGCTAACAAATACTTACATTGGATATTGGAGTACGTCACATGCCTACGGAAACGAGTTAAATGTGTGTAGGGCATGAGGGCATGAGAGCGATGAGGGGCAAAGTTCAAAGTTAGAACACCCCAAGAAATTTAATACAATGACCAAATGCGCCCAATCATTCACTCGTCCAATCATCCAATCGTCTAATCGCCCATCTAATGGCGGAAAATATAGGTAGGTACTAGTCGAGCTACTCGATATCATTGGATCGTTGGAAGATATGGGATGTCATTGAATCAAGGTAGGTCTGGTAGGTCCAAAGGTAGGTCCAACTGGTCGAACCAGCACGAACCAGACGAACCCATCAGCTGACCGGCTTCTGCCGATCCTATCACAGTTGTCTCGGCGCCTTCTTCACTAGAGCGACGCATTTAATTTTTTAGGAAAGAGAAGACTCACCACTCATCGCCCAGGCTTAATTACCAGACATTCACACTCACCACTGATGTCGTCGGCAGAAGACTCGGAACATATCTCTTCGAGTCGTACCATAGCAATCTAGCAGAGATAATGAGTCTTGTGCGATATGTACGATACGATGGTAGAACCTAGCTAGTCAGGCTCTACGGACCCTTCTAGCCTGTGCATCGTTGTCCTTCAGCAAATGGGCGAATAGGCTATGACTTGGCGATAAACTAAGATGACGGCATCTTTATACTCGGGTCTCGTGTGAGGCGATTTGCTCGTTACTGGGTTAGAGCTAGATGAAAAATCCAAGCACCAATGCAAGTTTACCTTGCTCACCCTGCTTCGGAATCCGTCTGGGGGATTCAACAACACCCCGACACGCCGAGCACTAAATTGGTTTGCATCGCGCTACCTGATAGGCCAGCCTCCAAGCCATTGCGAACACTGAATCCCATTTGTGATACAATCTTCGGTTATTTTGGTCGGGATGGTCGAGTCTCTGCCGTCGAGCTGTTAATACGTTTGCTGAAATACACTCAAGCATTCAAATACCGTCATGCCAGATAATAAAATAAGGTATCATTGGCGCATCGGTACCGATGAGGGAGATAGGTTACCGTCCGTAGCAGCACGGCGAGTGCCTACGTAATTCTGCAGCAAACTTTACAACTCTGCAAATTACCCAAGTAGGAGTCTAGATCCAGCTCACGCAAGCCGCAAGCCTCCTACATCACCTCAGACCTGTGCTTATATAATAAAGACCCTCGCTTACGAACACGTCTCAATACAAGCTGAACCTGGTAATTTCGCTCTTAACAGAAATTCGCGATGCTGATATATTACAGTACCGGCACAGTGCTAAAATTCAACCAATTCATACCACACGTCCTTTCATTCAAAGCAGCGTCCATAGGTAATTAACATGACACCTTGTACATGTATAACTTCGATGTTATTACCGGAATGTGACTAAGCAACTGCAGATGGAAGTCGCACCTCGGGGATGCCGACGGTCGTGTGCCGTGACGAAGCTTCCTTGAGCATGATCGCACCCATCCTCGTCTTCCGGTCCCGAGCCGGCCTTTCCGATTACTTCTCCGTAGTCGAACGTAATTTCCTCAGATGTTTAACGTCAATAATTGGAATATCAACTCAACAAGCAGTTTACATGCTGCACCAATCAGGTCGTCTGTTTCATTTCGCAATCTAGTCGCAGTGGTTTCAGGACATTTCTCCGTCCATGGCATTCGGAACTCCGTAACTATTGGCTCCCTATAACTACTTCTTGTAATGACTTTGGATCAAGGTCTGAGGTCATCCCCTGAATCACGATATGTCTACGCTCACCGCCGTTCATCGGTATAAAAAGACCCAGAAAGCTGAAACAGCAATTTCACTTATGAAAAATATTGTATTTTGCTTGATACTTCTCATAGATGTGTAGTTACCTGATAAATAGGTAACTTGAATTTGGTAGGTATTAATTGAAAAAAAAAAATACGAAGAAAAATTGATTTAGCTGTCTAAGGAATCGAACCTAAGAGTCTAATGGCATTAACAATGCTTGTAATAAGAATGCTTGTACCACTAAACCGTACCAACCCAGCCCTTGAAACTTTAGTCAGTAAAGTGTTCAGATAGAGGGCAGGTGTGGTTGATCAATTCATATGGTCAACTTACCAGTTTGTTCTAATTGGCTAGATCATCTGGAAAGCACTATTGTGGTAGTCTCGCACAGTATTTACTACCTAACATAGTAGACGTACAGTAATTGATTGACTGAAGCACTGGCTAATAGGTTATGCGTCATTACATTCCATTGTCTGGGTTTTTCTCAGTGTCTGTATTCAACGGTGCGTGTTGAGGTTTAGGACAAGATTGACAAAAGGGGTGCTCGCCGTTAGAATCGGAGTCTCAAGCTTCGCACGGAAACTTTGATCAATTAAGTTAAGGGTATTCAAAAATCACTAGCACATATAGATCATAAATATTGTGATCCAAGGTCTTGCAATTGCTATCAAAAGTCTATAACCATAAAGGCGGCACGACATCACTATTAGGTTGGGTTTCGGGAGCGTGGCATCTAAGGACTTGTACTTATAACCCTTTGACAATATTGGGAATAAATGTGTCATTGAACTATCTAGGTAGGCACCTTCTGCGATGAGTTCTACGTATCTAGCAACAAAGGCATTATACCTATGCCACCTATCAACCAAACAAAGAGACTACTTAACTCGATGAGAAAAGTTCCCACCAGCCCAATCCAACTCCCACCTACCTCGCCGTAGACAAATCCATCAACTCCTCCCAAGGCGGGTACATCGACTTCCCATCCTTAAGATTGACAACCTTCCCCCCATCAACGTACTTCTCGACCCAGCCCAGCGAGGCAACGGTGTGGACCAAGTTAACATAGGGTCCCTCGCCAGCCTGCAGCGCCTGGAAGTCCGGGTCCGCGCGCACTTTTTCTAGATCCGCGAGGCTGCGGAAGTAGAATTCGACCGTGATGTCGTGGTCCTGAGACAGGGGTTGCGAGGTAAGTATATACCTACTATGTAAGGTACGATGGGTTGATGGAGAAAGGAGGAGGGAATAGAGTGGGATCACACAAGGTGTAAGAGGGGAAGATGGAATATGACTTACATCGACAACCCAGCCCCGATTCCTAGCGCGGCTCATCTCCTCCAAGGCAGCGCGGTATGGTGGGGGCGTATAGACCTACGGATTTGATATTAGTTCGTTGCTGAACAGCTCTATGTAACTTGAGCTACTCACCTGCTGATACGCCTCCATACCATTCCGGGCATGGATTTCAGCGACCTTGGAAAGGTATTCGCGGGCGAAGGCCTCATTATCCTCAGGCTTATTCTTCGTGTTGGCGTAGACCTGAAGAGTCATCCGTAGCAAGCGGCCTGGGGCAGCTCCTGTGTCGTTGCCAGATGCTGACATTGTCAAAATGAGTTTGTTTCTTAGATGTCGGTCTTTGGGTGTTGAATGAGACGAGGCCTTGTATCTCTGGCAAAGTTGAACCAAGTTTTCATCCAGAATAAGACACTGGGTGGCATGTCCTTCATATACATGATCTCTTCCTCACTCGGATTAACTGTATCTTCCCGCGGTTCGATTCATCACGCGATTTCTGCAGCTGTGTAACCCTATACGTACAGAAATGGAGAATGCTGTGATATCCAAGAGGTTAAGCAACATGAAAATACTAGGATCGTGTCAAAGTTAATCCCCATTGCGCCGACGGTTCGTTGTCGCACCGTCGGGTTATGGCATCATCTCCGTGCAAGTTCAGCAACAATACGAGCTAGTTCAAGAACGCCGCGCCTGACGATTGGAGGGAATCCATGACCTCATGCTTGAAGGCGATAATTCAAGATCAGAGGTGATGCTTTGGATCCTATCAGAATCACTAGTAACTTGGAATGCTCGGAGATAACCGGCATTAAGCAGATGGCTTTAGCTGTAGCGAAGTTAGTGAATAGGACAAGACGGAGACAGTTGTACTTCTATAAACTCCTATTCTCCGGAAAATATCAGACATGTTCTGATTGGAGAAGGTAGAAGTTCATAAGTAGCGAGAAAACATACTCCTCGGCTTGAATTCAGACACCACCAATGCTCCCTCACACAACTAAATCACAATAGTTACAGCACGAAAGCAACGGCAAGGATGTTTAAACCATGTTGCCAGAGAATGATAAACATAGGTGTAGATCGCTCTTCACTTCGAAATTATGACTTTAGGGTTGTGAGATGTAACTAGGCAATTTATGACACCCGAGCTAATGATGCTTCTGTATGGGTTTAGAGAAGCATTGGAGTACTAGATGAGGACTAGATGAGGGCTTAGACAATCACGATCGCATTTCAACATTCGATACGATGACGGTGCATAAACTTCATTCATTCGTTTAGTGACCTGTCAAATGAGCCATCCCTGTAACTCCGATGCCTGAAGACAACCGTAAATGTGGAACGACACCTTTTTTTCCTTTCCCAATACCAGCGGCTTATTCCTGGTTGCGCTCGGCAATCTTAGCCTTAACTCTCTCAAGCTTCTCCTCCTTGGTGGACTTGAGAGTCCTGTACTTCTTGGACTCAGCCTTCCACTCCTCCTTAGTCTTCTTGGGACCGTCACTCTCGGCCTTCTTGAAGGGGTCCTCGCGGATGGCGGCGTGGGCCTCGGTGTACAGATCCTCGAGACCGTCAGCCTCAATGTCGTCGTCGAGATACTTCTGGAACTGGCTCTTGTATCGCTCCTCATCATCGTCGGCGAGAGTCTCCATGTACTCAGCGACGTGACCAGCGTAGATGTACTTCTTCAGGGTCTCGGCGTCGAGCTCCTCGCTCTCCATGTCGAAACCAGGGAATCGGTTCTCGGAGTGGGGCACGAGGATACCACCGTCGGAAGCACCCTTCATGACACCGAAGACACGGGCACCGGTGGAAGTACGGGCAAGACCAACATCGAGGAAGGCCTTGAAAGGTCGGCGCTCCTCGCCGTCCTCCTCAGCAGCCTCGGTCAGGGTGAACTCTCCATCGGGCTCCTCGACACCAGTGAAGGTCTCGTCAAGGCCAAGCTTCTTGAGGACACGGCGGGCAAGAAGCAGACCAGTGGCGTAGGCGGCGGCCCAGTTGGTAAGACCGTGCTCAATGCCGTAGGCCTTGAGCTCGTGGGAGTAGGCGGCAGCGAAAACCTTGTCGCCAGAAATCTCGGAGGTGACGATCTGGGTGATGATGTCGCGGTTGGTGAAGCGGACGACCAGACGGTACTTGGGTGCGTTGTACTTGTTCTTGGCCTGGGTGATCAGACGCTTGCGGGCATAGTAGTCGGTCTTTCCCTGACGACGGCGCTTGTACTTGGTTTGGAAGCGGCTGCGAGGTATTGTTAATTCGCTTGTCGCTAAATGAAATCTTGGGTGAATTAGATTACTTACCTGTAGTAGGAGCTGCTCTTGACCACCTTGTTGAACGGCTATTGAAATCCCATCGAGTCAGCAATTTGCGCTTCAGAAATATTTGTCTCTGTTCCGAAGCATCTTGCATTGACCCTTGCGATCAAAAGTCATGTTTGCAATATTCGCCATTTCTAGCATTGCAATGACTGTTCATTTATCTTTGACTTACCATCTTGACTGATGTTGCTGGTAGGCGAGTGCTATCAGCTTGTTGGTCGAAGGTGTTGGAGTTGGTGAATGGGAAGGAAGGAAAATGTTGCGAATTGAAAAAAAGTAGTGGGTTTAATCTGGAATTTTGCACATGTGCGCTCGCTAGCCCTGGTGGGGTGCGAATAAGCAGTGCTGATACTGGGGTAGGCGACGAGGTGGACCTTCCCTTTTCTAAATGGAGCACAGACCACATACAGTACCTATGTACCTCCTAACATTTTCAAAGCTTATCTAATCAATGAGCCGAGGTATGTCTCGGACTTCCAGTGACTTTGGAGAACCGACAGCGATCTGTAAGAATATCAATTGAATCGTCTTTTTACTTTCACATACTCGATGAAATATATTTGTATTAACTTAGACAGATAGATCGGTATCAATGCGATCTCATACTCCAATTCTAGCATGAAATTGGTTATATGCGTAAAAATATAGGCAAGACAA
Source organism: Annulohypoxylon stygium (assembly GCA_003314315.1). Classification (NCBI taxonomy): domain Eukaryota; kingdom Fungi; phylum Ascomycota; class Sordariomycetes; order Xylariales; family Hypoxylaceae; genus Annulohypoxylon; species Annulohypoxylon stygium. The sequence goes on from QLPL01000017.1 coordinate 216,986, forward strand.
CACGATGGCTGACCACAAGAAGCCAAAGGTCCTTCTATTCGATATCGGCGGTGTTTGTGTAAGTCACCGTCTTTTACTCCTCAACTTCACTACGTAACCCGACGTGATTATTTATAACCGATTGAGAGCCTTTGGTTTTCTTATAATAATGTAATTTCAGATTGCTAATCTAGAAATAGGTCATCTCACCTTTTCAATCTATTTTAGACTATGAATTAAGTCTGGGGATACCACCAGGCTGGATTAATTATTCCATCTCCAAAACAGCGCCCAGCGGTTTCTGGCATAGGCTGGAAAGGGGCGAGATTTCTCTGGATGATGACTTCTACGCCGGGTTCAATAGAGATCTACACGATCCCGTGAGGTGGGACACATTCTACAAAGTCCAACGATCGAAAAATCCAAGTCTTCCCAAAGACACTCCTCGGCTTCCGAACCTCGACGCGCATTGGCTCTTCAACGATATGATGGCGATATCAACCACTCCGGATCCGTGGATGCATCCGGCACTTAGAAATTTGAAAGCCAGTGGGCAGTTTATCCTAGCAGCGCTTAGCAATACTGTCATCTTCCCCCCGGGTCATGCACTTCATCGAGAGGACTTCTTTGCCGACCCAATCAGGGAATTATTCGACGTTTTCGTATCATCGGCGCACGTAGGACTGAGGAAGCCGGATCCTAAGATATATCAATACGCGTTAAACGAAGTAAACAATTTTGCCAAGTCTCACGCAGCCGAGCCGCGAGGGCAATCGTTGGGCTGGAAAGATGGAATAAAGCCAGAGGATATTGTGTTCCTCGATGATATTGGTGAGAATCTTAAGGCGGCCAAGAAAGCAGGGTTTGGGACCATCAAGGTGCCACTAGGAAAGGCATTCGAGGCAGTCAATGAACTGGAGGCTATCACAGGCCTCAAACTGGCCGGCAATCGTCCTAAGATACCCATTAAGCCCAACCTGGGGGGCACAAATGCTAAATTATAGTTGTCTACTAGATATGAATAGGTAGGGATATGTATAGGTATAAGCGCAACGACGTGTCAAATCGTGATCGTTACCTACTTGGCACTTACAGCCAATGAAACCAACTATAACCCGTCCTTTCGCAATTTTAATTCAAATGATGTGGCGATGAGTGGCGTGCTGAGCCGTAATTTTTGAGGCAGTGAGTTAGTATCATACCTACCTACCTAGGTAGTGCCAAGCTAGTTGATAGGGGTGAAGACAGCACAATAGGACTCGATTCACATATTCTTTGCCCATCTATTGATGTGTAGATGTTGAAATCTCGCTGCCTAGGTAGGCAACAAGATATGAATCTAGTGTATCCATCGGTAGACCAAAGTTAGGATAGGCTATTTTATCTCTCCCGATGTTGGGTGTTGAATCTGCGATATTGTACCATGGTATGCGATTTTTAGACTCCGGGAAGCGCCGTAGTGGGGTTCTTATCTCCGGACATCGCCATTGATCCATGGTTGTTAAACTCAGCCAATCTCCCCGCATAACTTACCATAGATGCTTGGTTCCAATACCATAATTTCCTCAAATTGCCTCAGCTGTAAGACATTGGAGGTTGGCAACAAGCCACGGGAAACAATAAGCCCCTGGCGCTTCGCGATACAATAACACATCAACCAACAGGTCAATTGAAGCCACTCAGGCAGCCGTTTAAGAATGGAGGCGGAGGGCGGAAAAGCGGTCGGATCGACGGCGGAATTATTTCCACAGCGCAAGCCTATGACACCGGCGCAGATCGCAGCAGGCATCGAAGTAGCACTGGCGGTACAGCGCAGGGCTGTTACGTTGGGGAAGAGACCTTTTGCTGCAGCTCTGATAGGACCAAATAACGACGAGATATTACTGACCCATCAGTCGGTCGACCAGGTCAACCACGCAGAGAGTTCCCTTGCCAGGCTCGCCTATAAACACTACCCGAAGGAATTCTTATGGCAATGCACCCTCTTCAGTACGTGGGAGCCATGTGGCATGTGCACTGCCACTATATATGTGCGTCTGCGGTCTCCTTCTGTCTTGGCAGCTTCCTTTAGAGTGACAACTGACAGAGCGCATATTGACAGTGGGCGCATATCGGCCGTATTGTTTTCGCAGGGAGCAACGACCAGTTATATGAATTGACTGGACCGGGCAACAAAGAAAATTTTACCATGGATTGGCATACTAGAGACTTCTTGAAGGGATGTCCGCAGAAGGATATCGAGGTCATTGGACCTTTGGAGGATGTAGGCAAAGTTGTTGTCGAAGAGAGCGACAAGTATTGGAGCAAGACGAGGTAGTTCTCGAATAAACTTACGATGGAGATCTGTCAGATCTGATATTGCTCATTGATCAGTGATATTTTTGTATTTTTTTTAAATGTGAAAGTAATTGAATGGGGCATGGTTGTCGAGAGATCGTCGACTTATGCATGACTGCATGTCATCTTGATTTCGTTTCTGATGGATGTAAGACTTAAGTGGTAGCTGCTGGATCGATGAAACGGTTTTGCTGCACGGGTACCCGCCTTCGATCAGGAATATTGAAGGGCGAATATCCATTTCCTGGTGATGAGAAACTGTCCAGGTACATATACGGCGTATTAAGAACGCCTGGCTGACGTGTATAGTTTTGGCGTCCTGTAAAGGATCTGATAAACAGCCACAGCAAAAGGTTGAGTGAAGAAAATAAAATAGACAAAGCTCGATTGAAGGCCATTTTGTCTTTTTAGCTGATCGCGAGACAACGGGGATTATATCATGAGCAGCGTCATCTGAATTTTGGCCTTGACGTAAGAGGCTGACGACGATGTGAAGGGAATAGTTATCGGATGTAAACAGGTCGCGTGTCGAATTAATTTCCCCTGTTAGATTTTCTAAGATTTTTAAAGATTTTTACTCTTTACGTCAAAAAATAGCAAGCACCAGGGCTGCTATAGCGGGGGCAGGTGGGGACCGACCCGCCGGTACCCAAAACGAATCCCGCTTGTCTTAAAAATCGACCAATTAAGGCGAAGTATCTGGTAGGGTACATGCCGGGTACTTATAACATCTTCCATTGAGCCTCGTAATGGCCGTGCGCGGCACACCGAAGCCGTCCAATTGTACTGTACCACTTTTTATCAAATTGATGTGGGAATTTTTTAACCCTTGAATTCGAACATCCCCTATCCAATCTGCCAATCGATCCGACTTATCCAACTTGGCATTCTAGGATTTCTGGGATTTCTGGGGGTTCTTCTCGAACCTCGAGCTTTTATTGTTCCACAATCAACCATCCTGTCTCACCGTACTAACTCGGTAATAGGTAGGGGACATCTTAATGATAGCTAATGATGTGCTGGCTGGCCTACCTAGATAGTCCTGATATTGTGGTCCATCTGATATGGACTCGACACACAATATGCTTCGCCTAGAACTCCCCTTTTATCTATTCAACAATCATACAAAATTAGTGTTCGATATGCATCTAATCTTACCTAATAAGATCTAGATTTAGGTATATAAAATGCTACTATACAAGAGTATGGATTCGAGAATGAAAGGGGGGCCAAGGGGGGGTGCCCCCAAGCCAAGGATAAGCTTAGATGAGAAGGGGGAGGTATAGCTTTTATAGCTCCTATAAGTTGAAAGCTAGGCGCATTTTCTTCTTGGGACATAGACCGGTAGTGGACCTGCCGACCTGCAGCTGCCGACCGAAGACGTCACGTCACTAGAAGGAAGAAATATTAAGTACACGGAAGTTCGTTCGTTCACTCGCCGATTTGTGACGCGTATTGAAGGAAGGGGAAGAAGATTTCGTGGTGGCAGTGCACTTAGGGAAACGATGGGCTTGCGATAGCTTAGGTGTTGATGTCGTTGCTTCCTACATTTTGTAAGTTCAAGGGTTAAGGGTCTTTGACTTCCCAACTCCAATATTGTCAAAATTGCCCAGTGCCATCCATTATCATATCACTCGTCACCTTCCATTCGACCAGTCCCATTCAACTAGGTACCCATCTCACTCCTACCTTCCTTATTTTCAGCCACTCTCGTCGTACTTTCCCACCTATAGCATCTATCATAGATCTGTCGCTCAGGTTACACACCTATTCTCCAAGACTGGGGACTACACTTGGGATTATTTAACTTTTCCAATCATTGCATACCACTTTTATCACATTTTTTCCTGCGTCACTCCTTTCGTCAATTCTTTACCCTTTCTTTCTCCTACCATCCTCGTCATCACGCATTCATCCATCCATGTGATTATGCTCACCTATACTTCCTCCCCTGCCCTGAGTTAATCTTAATCTTAGATCAAATACTGGGTTAACACGGGATGACGCACCATCATTCTTCTCCCTATGAATTTCCTAAAGGGCTTCGGCAGCCTTAAGCTGCCTCATTCCTGGAGATTCGTGATTCCAGCTTTCATACTTACAGCTGTGTTTTACACTTTCCTTGGAAGCTCCTGGCAGGACCAGCAACCCCATGTTACACCTCAAGTTGATTATCACGGCAAAGTTGGCGCCGACGAAGGACATCACACCTCACCATCTAACAATAACGGAAACGGCGTTACTGTCAATCTAGTTATCGCCACACTCTCCAAAGACAACATATCATGGACGCAGAATATCGAGATACCTAATCTGAAGGTAATTCGCTATATCAGTGATGACATGAATGCCGAATTTCATCCTCCGGTTCCGAACAAGGGACGCGAGGCTTTAATATACCACACTTACCTGCACGACTTCTATGACGACCTTCCAGACATCTCCATCTTCACTCATGCCGACGAAAACCCGTGGCACGTGGAGAGCACATTGAATCGCTCTATGACATTTGCCCTGAAGCATCTTGACCTCGACGAGGTCTTACAAAGACACTATTTCAACTTGCGTGTAGAGTGGAAAGAAGGATGCCCTAGCTGGATAAACACCTCCAAAACCGAAAACGACTGGAATAAACAAGAAGAGCCGTACATGCACGAGGCATTCAGCGAGAACTTCGCCACCTATGATATCCCTGAAATCCTTGCCGGGCCATGTTGTTCCCAGTTCGCGGCAACGAGAGATGCTATACGAAGACACCCGAAATCTCAATACCAGATCAACATGGATTGGCTGGTGCACACTCACTGGGAGGACTACATCTCCGGAAGGGTTTGGGAACATATGTGGCAGTATCTCTTCTTAGGCAAGGCAGCGGATTGTGAGGTCGAATGGAGAGCATACTGCAAGATGTACCACATCTGCTTCGACCCGCCGGGCAGGAACCTATTGACCAAGCTCAAGGAAGAGAAGTGGGAGCTGGAAGGAAAGACGGGACTTCTTGATTGGCTACTTGACCTGCTGAGGGGCTATGAGGCTAAGAAGCGCCTGCAAGAGATCAACGACATTCTGGCGAAGGAGCTCGAGAAGGCGGTGGAGAGAGGGAAGGACGAGGCAGTGCGAACGAAACTGCTGTCGGATTTAAGTACTTAGTGAGAAGACGCAGCCTTGGACAGGCAAGTCACCCATACACCATATGATACCCTAGTCCTAATACAAAAACAATAGAATTCTCAAAAGCTTACTCATGCGTAATGTGCGGCGACCTACTAGCCAGCCTCATGTTGCGGATTGAGTAGCTGGAAATACGTCATAGAACGAATGTCCGATGGAAATGAGGTATCAAGGTACGAACTTCTACTTTGAACATAGTCCACAGCTACAGTGGCTGACCGCTCATTTAGACCGGAGATGAGGTGGAATTTTGGCGGCGCCTCTTTTTGCAACTAGCCGCCTGTGTCACGATTTTGTCATATAGGTACCATACCTAAGTCCTAGGTACTACTACCTATAACCTGACCGTTGATTCCACCAATAACCTTGAATCATGTCTCTGTTCTAGGAGGTGATTGGCAATTGGCAGGTCTTATCGACATGTTAATACTTGCCTAAACTCCGAAGTCTTATACAAATTTGAGGGTGTAGCCATATACTTATTAGTATTGGCTACGCACCTAGCTAAATTGCCGGTAATTAGCAAAGTACCTCTCTAAGAAAATTCCTTTAGATATACAAGCAGTCTACTTGCCATAATTCTTTACTATTAAGGAAGTACTTGTAATCTTTAATGAAATATTACTGACTTGAAGTATTTAGCTAACGACATGCACTTTAGCTAATTAAAGCGCAGTGCCCGTAAGGGTACGACGGCGAGCTTTGCGTAGCCAGTACTAATAGTACTCCCGTCCCCCATCACATCACCCTATCGAAAAACCTGCGAGCCACCTCCAATGCGTCCTTAACCTGTTCTTTTGTTGCAAGTGTCGGGTGGGGTAGAAAGAAATCGTGTGGCATATGCTCCGAAATCTCGAGATGGGTCTTGTTACCTTCGACGCCCTCCATCTGCTTCGCGAACTGGTAGATGGTATCAAATAATCCCTCCACAGAGCCGGCTTGCATGAAGAGCGGCGTTCTACAGTGAAATGGGTAATTGAGCGGGGAAATAAATGACTCTATCTCACGCTCGAGCGCGTCGGCCTTGGCGCTGGACTCGCAAGCTGCTAGTAGCTTGTCGCGCGTCGGGCGGTACGACGTCACGCCCCAATCTAGAAGCGGTCCGTACAGGATATCGTGTGCCGACGCGGCCGATCGCTCGTACCTGTCGCCTGCGCCCGAAGTTATATCGACCCAAGGTGAAAAGACCATAGCAGCACCTATAAGAAGATTGCATAGGCAGATTAGCAACCGATACTCATAATTACAAGAGGATGGGGAAAGTAGTAATGGCGAGAGAAAAGAAGTGAGACTACGTACCTGGTCGTGGAAGAGGCGTTGCAGTGGTCTCCAGGTAACGGAGAAAAGCTATAACAAGATTCGCCGCCGCGGAATCTCCTACCAGGGTAATGTCCTCGGCCGATACTCCCAAGCTCAAGATGTAGTGATAGCTCGTCAGTACGTCCTGCACGGCCGCGGGAAACGGCGTCTCGGGGGCTGCGAGGCGGTACTGCACGCAGAGGACGTTGGTTACACCGAAGTACGGAATCAAGACATTCGCGGCCGTCTGGCCCGTGTCCTCTGGATCCCAACCGAGCACAAAGGCGCCGCCGGGCATCACGAGAGCCACTTTCTTCTTGGTCGACTCGGATCCGCTCGTCCCTGGTATCGCCGGATGTGCGGGATGCCACACCGCGCCCACGAGAGCAGGCTGGACTATCTTTGGAGCTAGCACGCCTGTGAATAAGGCCTGCCCTTCCTTACCCGAGGGAGGATGGATGAGGGCGAAGCGCTCTTTGCACTTTCCAGGTACCATCTGGCGAGGCCGCTGGTAGCGGACCTTGGTCAGGTATTTGAAGTAGTAACCGAGGGCTACGGCTCCGAGGCTCGTCGCGTAGCTCCATTCCCGGAATGGGCGGAGTGAACGGAAGACATAGCGGAGGGAGTAGATCGTTAGGTATAAGACAGTTGTAGACGTGTACCAGACAGCGTAAAAGCTCTTGAAGGGCTGGGACGCCCACATAGGGGCCATCGTATATTATGATGGCGGGTTAAGTTGAGAGCTTGGGGATATGAAGTTGAGACCGATGAAGTCGTGCATAGTTGAAGGGAGGATAGGGCAATCAATGGGAGCTTTGAAAGACAAATAGTTCTTAGAGTCACACAAAGGAGACCATCTACTTGGGCTCGGGCTCGGGCTTTTTGCTCCTTCATTTACCAGCAATTCTTTATCCTTGCATAATCGCATATGTTCATAATGCACCTGCAGCCACAAAAGACACCACGATGACCTTTCCCCAAGCCCGCGCCGTCCTACCCCACACGAGGCTCTCTATGAACTCTATGAAACAACGCAGCAGGCTAGCGGGCGGCAATTGTTACACATGATTGTCGTAGACGCACCGGTGTAAGCTTACCCGTCACACAAGAGCTCGATCGTAGGATTCCTTTTGCATGATGTAGGCCACCTAGGTAAGTCGGCTCTTGCTTGATTGATTCCATCGGCGCCGAGAACGGTGACGGATGGTCTTTATCAAGGTCTAGGCAAGGCTATCGAGAAATTGACAGAAATTACCTACCAAATATGTCGTATTTGATTATAACCTACCTATGCTGTGGAACTGTGACGAATTCATTAAGTAGTGAAATAAAAAACGACGTAGGATTCTATTTGCTTACATACATTAGATGTATAAGTAAGGTAAATGCTTTGTGTTACCAAAAACTAGCTCCTTGCCTGTTTCCTAAGTAGCAGTTTCAATGTTATTAGCAAGGTACTTCGAGTGAGTAATATTTTCCTTTAGAAATCTACCTAGGTAAGTAGGTAGTACTTAACCTTTAACAGTACCTAGAGAAATCTTAACAAGTAGTCTGGTTACATCTCAATAGAAGTTTCTCTATAGAGACACTTTGCTAGGTACCTAGGTAGTATCAAGCCTTCTACGAAGATTCCCGTGAGCTAGGATCGGCCCGTAGAGGAGTTCCCTAGCAGCATCCCTCACTGCTCAGGTATTTTAGAGATAGACAAAGAGACCTTTCCCTATAGAGTGGGTCTCCTGGTACGAGGTAGCTTAAAGCTCCTCGTGCAACAATAGAGTCTTTTCCTTGCTTCTAGGTTTGCGTCGTGACAGGTAGGTAGTTATCGGCACTTTTGCTAATTAATAAAGTATAGTATCCGTTAGGTATGGTGGGCAAGTTTCTACGTAGCCAGTGCTAACACTAAATAGGTACATCCTCCACCGAGGTATAATCCAGTGCTTTGCATCGCCCTACATAATATTAATTTATCCTCGTGAAGCTATTTTACGATTCGCCCTGTGGAAATCGTCGTGCTAAACGATGTCCAATTCCCTGTTTACCACGATCGATCTAGGTGGTATAGGTGAAAGGGGTATGTCCGACGCATGACTACCATTATTATTACCGGAAGCCCAGGTTCGCGACTCGGCGTTACGCCGATCGTCCCCAACCTTGACCCACGGACGTCTTATACTGTTAGCGACGCTGTGCTGATCCGTCGTTGAACTGCCCGCTGAGCGCGACTTCATCGTCGCGTACCAGGCTTTTACAACCCCGAACAAGCTCGTGGCTCGTTGCAGCAATGAGGAACCAAAAGTTGGCAGACAACCGCAGGTAATCCCTAAGCCCAGTTGCATTGTCGACCATAAATACGTGAACGAGAAGTTGACTGTGTCCTCTTAGTGTATGTTTAATTATGCCTTCACATCTCCGGGAAGTAGCTTGTTTGGGAAATAACTCCTGGGAGTGAAGACTTACAATTTTCCACAACGTCAGGGGGGTTCCAAATTGCAGTCAATCGAAGGATACTACACACACAGACCCTAGACATATAAGCTGCGTTAGAGAATTGGCCGTGATGATAAAGGAAAGGGGTAGACAAAGCCGTAAATCATCTGTAAGATACGTACAGGGCTCCTAATAAGAATATTCCGAGTACCGTTACCTTCTTCACCGTCGAGAGGTGCAGTCGCGGGATTATGCTAACTGGTATGCACAAAATAGTGACATCCAGCAACAGGTTGCTTATCTCATATCCAAGGAGGACGGTAGGAGAGTTCCTGCAATACGTAGGCGAGTCGACTGTTTCCCAGTAGGCGCTGACCGGTTTACATTGGAACACGATGACAAATGTCACGATGAGATACCAGATAATACATAGAGCGGCCGTCGCTCGCGTGACTCGGAGCGTCTTGTCGTTGATGGAAAAGAGGGTATCGTAAAACAAGAGAATGCTGAGTTTTATGGAAGTGAGGCTAGTTCCGAAGAGAATTTCGGCAATGAATGACATCTACTAGCTCCATCAGAATCAGTAAAAAGATGCTCTTGTAAATCGATTGTGATAATAATTACAGTGTAGGGGAGTCAACACATCGCTACACGTACCTTCGAGAGGTTGACAAGCTCAGTCAAACCATATGCCGGGTTTGGGTCAAAAGCATGAAATTGCGAAGTATTAAAGATAACTGCTCAAGACGTTAGAATCATCTCGATAAGGTATGCTCAGCCTCGCATACAATTGATGACAAGTGCACAATAGGCAGCGAAGAAGCAGAGAGAGACGAGGCACATCCAGTCAGCAGCTAACAAAGTGTGGTGATGGGTTAGCCTCGAAAGAATTCTCATCAAGGCCGAAGCCGAGGCTAGAATCAGCATCAAGACACAAACGGCGAAATTATCTCGAGCGCTCTTGGTAAGGATAGCCATTGTAGCGGCAAAGGGGGTGAGCTTGTAGACAAGACAATTGTCGTTGAAGGTTGAATGTGCCGCAGATTCCAATTGAACAGACTGTGGCAGGGAGGTTCGCTTGAGTTTCGAATTATATGTGACTCCATGAACCTTCTGTCATAGACTCTGTCAGTAATTTTGAATTCAGTTGCAGAAAAGGGGTGCATGATTATGTCATGTCATCTCACCTTATATCCGAGATAACCACCACGTACCTAAGTAGGTAGGTACCTACTACCTATCTATTCAAGTAGTTTGTCCCACTGGTTCGTGTGAAAGTCAACTAGATACTCGCTTGTGAGCCCATATGAGCCCGAAAGGTATCAAGTCTATTGGTGTGAGAAATCGAAGGGTTACAGTTATCTACTAATAGGGACTGGTGTTTATATAACCTTCAAGAAACTACGTAATTATAATCTTTGGTATGCAAAGGCGTCCACGCCGTCTTTAGATTGGTAGACATAAAAAAAAATATCATGAAGAGTAGATTGAAATAGGAGCAGATTAGAAAAAGACCTGTGTAGGTAGTACCTACCTATTGTCACCATGAAAACCTAGAAGCAAGGAAAAGATTCTATTGTACCTAGGAGACACGGTATATACAGGAATCCCTCTTCGTCTGGCTGAGTGCTTCGGGATGCCCTGCCAAGGAACTTCTCCATTGGTCGATCCCAGCCCTATGAGTATGACGGGAACTTCGTGGAAGGCTTGACACCTATATTTACCTCGTATTATTTTCAGAGGATTTCGTGCGGACCTATATCCGAGATATTACAAGCCATGGCTGATTTGAGGCGTTCGTCCAGAAAAGCAAAAGTGATACATACCTAGTAGGTACCTATCTAGAATATACCTACCTAAGTACTATCTATCTAGATTATGACATAATTTTCTCTTAAACACTACCTTATAGATACCTGCTTCCCATACTGTGTTGCCACGCCTGATCATGCCTTCATCATAGCCGCCCATTTTCATACTCACCAGACGCGGTGATGAACGACAGCCTGTTCAAATCCTGCAGGCGGACCAAAATTCACGTAGTACAACATGCAGTAAGCTTACGATATAAGACGGTAGGATCCGAGCCCTACATGAGTCATTAAAAAATCAAGATCTCGAATATTATCTTTCCTTTGAGGATAGAGCGGGTGTGGCTGGTGTAACAAGTGCGGCTCTACGAAAGGCAATTAAACGTGATATGTAGGTAGGTATTTCTATGCAATTAGTTTACTTAGTGAAGAAGCGATGTCGATAATCACGAGTGTATTAAGTGTGGTATCTTATCCGTAATATATAATATAAAGATGGGCATCTATTGACTTTTTTGCGAGTTTGTGGGACCTATTTATCATAAAACTCTCTAGCCTGAGTGTGACACTATAAAGCATAATATATTTCATCTTTGGTTGTTTGTTTTTGGCGTAATACGAAAAAAGAAACCATGACTTCCAACGCGGGTGAAGAAGACCCGGTGGTGGTTGTCGGACTATCATTCCGTTTCCCTCAAGATGCCGTAACTGAAGAGGGCTTCTGGGATATTATATGTCGCCGTATATCCACCATGACAGAGGCGCCGGAGGATCGCTACAATATTGATGGGCATCATGTTACTGGACCGGCTCGACACGGTGCGGTAAGGAAGGCCATTGTTACCGTGAACATCATAGCAGCAGTGATGAACTCCATCTTCTTTAAAGTGGCTTGCTAAGAGTTTCATGTAGACAGTAGCTCGAGGCGGCCATTTTCTCAAGGGAAATATCTCAGCATTTGATGCGCCATTCTTCTCCATGAGTACAGGAGAAGCCAAAGCCATGGATCCGCAGCTGCGCCTTTTGTTGGAGACCAGCTATCATGCTTGGGAGTCCGGTGTGTTAGATTTGTCCTATATTATGTTTTTAAAGAGCGAATCTAATTTCCTACACAGCTGGAATACCGATCGAGACTGTGCAGGGTAGTCTCACGTCGGTCTTCGTTGGGAATCTCGGCGCTGAGTACCCATCATTGTTTAATGGAGATGACGAGATTAACCCCCAGTACGAGGCAACAGGGACGGCGACGGGGATGCTTTCTAATCGTGTGAGCTGGTTCTATGATCTCCGTGGTCCTAGCATCACCATCGACACAGCGTGCTCTAGTAGCCTGATAGCCCTCCACCTAGCCTGCCAAAATCTACTACAGGGAGAATCCGAAATGGTGAGTTACAGCCTCAATACTTTTTTTAATTCAAGGGCTAATGTGTGATAACCATCTCTTACATGCCAGAGTCTTGTTTGTGGCGCTCAGCTACAGCTCGAGCCGAGATCGATGTCCGTACAAGGGTCGAGGCTCAATTTTATTTCCCCTGATAGTCATTCATATAGCTTCGACGAACGCGCCAATGGCTACAGCCGAGGGGAGGGTATTGGTGTTGTCGTCCTTAAAAGCCTATCCAAGGCGCTAGAGGACGACGACACAATTCGAGCAGTAATCCGTAGCACGTCCTCTAATCAAGATGGCCGTACACCGTCTATCACACAGCCTAGCGCAGTGGCCCAAGCTGCTCTCATACGGGAAGCGTATAAACCACTTGATTTTGACTTCAGGTCTACAGGCTACGTCGAAGCACATGGAACGGGTACCGCTGTAGGCGATCCAATCGAAGCTCAAGGTCTTAGTATGGTGTTTTCTAAAAATCGCGACAATCCCCTTTTTATCGGTTCTGTAAAAGCCAATATCGGACACCTAGAGGCTGCAGCTGGTGTAGCTGGGCTTATCAAGACTGTCCTTGCTCTGGAGAAAGGGGTTATCCCACCGACAGCCCTTTTAGATCGACTGAACCCGGCGATATCTGCGACAGCGTGGAATTTCGAGGTAAGTTGTCACTAATAATAGTTAGTAAGCATGGATGTGCTGGACTAACTTTAACAGTTCCCAACCTCCGCTATACCTTGGCCAAAGCAAGGACTCAGACGAGCATCAGTAAACAGCTTCGGGTTCGGTGGCGCAAATGCTCACGCCGTGGTAGACGATGCGTTTCACTACCTGAAGTCCAGGGGACTACACGGAAAGCATAACACCAGCGAAAGTCCATTGATTTCCCCAATGGACGTCCCAATTGAACCCACCAATGACTTCCACGAAAATAAGAATGATCCTCCAGTACTCTTGTTCGTATTGACTGCTTCGGACAAGGGCGGCATCGAGCGATACGGCACCGAACTGAAATATCATCTACAGCAACTTCCCAATACAACGAAACAGGCTGGAACCCAATATCTCCTAGATCTTGCGTTTACCCTGGCTAAAAAGAGGAGTATGCTTCCGTGGAAATCGTTCGTCCTAGGCCAATCCCTAGAGCACCTACAGGAAAGCCTCTCAACGCTCATCTCTACCCCGCTGCGTGCTTCCGGATGTCCCTTACTCCGGTTCGTGTTCACTGGACAAGGGGCGCAATGGCCTTCGATGGGTAGAGAGCTACTCAAGTTCCAAGTATTTAAAGACAGCTTGCAACGTGCTGACTCTTACTTCCGCTCTCTAGGTTCTACTTGGTCTCTGTTAGGTACTTTTAAATACCCCCGAATCCTTTGTCTGTTTACTAATAAAGTAAAGATGAACTGTACGGCCCTCCGGTCCAAGGTTTCGCCTTCGACAGTCCGAGACTTGCGCAGCCTTTGTGTACCGCGCTCCAAATCGCACTAGTCGATTTGTTAACTTCTTGGGGAATTATCCCCAAGTCCGTCGTCGGTCATTCATCAGGGGAGATAGCCGCTGCTTATTGTGTTGGGGCGCTCACAGAAGAATCGGCGTGGCGTGTTGCGTATTTCCGAGGTACAATTACTGCAGCACTTTCGGAGAACCAAGGATATGCTCATAGCCAGAACCGAGGGAGTATGCTTGCCGTCGCACTGTCCGAGTCGAAGTTGTCCCCTTACATCGCCAATGTCCTCGGGGGGGATGACGCTAGTAGTCTGATTTGTGCTTGTATAAATAGCCACAAGAATACTACGGTATCTGGCAGGGAGCCGTGTATCGACAAGCTTGCAACTCAACTACAGTCAGCAGGTATATTTGCCCGGAAGCTCAATGTGCCAGTTGCCTACCATTCAGCGCAAATGATGCAGGTTGCCGATGCATATAGAGATGTCTTGAACGGGACTTTACAGGCCAGGCCCTGCAGTAAAAATAGTGCACAACAATTCTTTTCGTCAGTTACAGCAAAAGAAACGCCCTTTGAAGATTTGCTGCATGCGGAATATTGGGTTTCGAATCTTGTTTCGAGAGTGAGATTCTCAGAAGCGCTTGAACTGATGTGTTCATCCCCTATCTCCCAAGGTAGGGAGACAAGACTGAATCAAACCTACCTCGTAGAAATTGGTCCCCATTGTGCGCTTGAGCGACCCATCAAGGAGAGTCTCGAGGAAAGGGAAGATTGTACTTACGACTACGTCATGCGACGTGATGTTTCTTCTATCGTTACAGCCAAAACGATGGCCGGAAATCTCTTCACTAATGGATATCCAGTCCATGTCCAAGCGGTAAATGCCCATTGCGATTATGAAGCTCAGGAGCGGCGTCGGCTTCCTCAAATGCTTCTAAATCTCCCTAAATATCCATTTAACCATTCGGTCTCCTATTGGCTTGAAAGTAGGTTATCCAGAAACCACAGATTTCGCCAGAAGCCACGACATGAACTCCTGGGGAATCCCTCTAGAGACTGGAACCCTCTAGAACCCCATTGGCGGTTTACAATACGGGTATCAGACCTTCCATGGGTCCTCGACCACAAGGTAAGCAAGTTTCTTTCTACCTACTAGGCATCTAGTGCGTAGTCATCTGGTGAGGCAAAATAAAATAAGAAAGGAGTACATCTAGGGTTGTGCTGATAGAAGCAATTCATTTAGATCCAAGATACGATACTGTATCCGGCAGCCGGGATGCTCGTAATGGTGCTTGAGGGCATCCGAGCTATTACGGCGGACCTGACAGACATCAAAGGGTATCGACTAAGGGATGTCAATATAACAAGTGCACTTGTTGTACCTACCACTGATGATGGGGTAGAGGTTCAGTTGCTTATGCATCCTATTGTCAATCAAGAGTCCAGAAACACGGCACAGTCATGGAACTTCCGCATCATATCCGTAGTCGGAAACGAATGGAGGTTACACTGCTCCGGTGAAGTCTACCCCGAACAGTCGGTCACCATCGATACCATTTGCGAAAGAGGTGACATCCGCAATTCTGCCAAAAGAGCCAGAGACAGACTCAGCGAGCTTCGCAAACGATTCGTGTCTAGCGTCGACATACCGCAATTTTACGAGAACTGGGCTAAGAAGGGGGCCCGGTTTGGTAGACAATTTCATAGTCTAGAAAATATTTTCGTAGACGACAACGGGTGCGAGGCCATAGCGTCCGTTGCGTTTAGCGAATGGATCCGGCTCGTAGAGCGGCGGCAGATGAGCAAACACCTCATTCATCCTATCACGCTTGACAGTTTCCTACACGTGATGTATGCAGCGGCTCACAACGACTGGGCCAACCTCCCTGCCGTGGTTCCGACTCAGTTTGTCGATCTTTATTTCTCGAGCAATCTCCTCGGGGGTCTTAGCGAAGACAGATTGCTTATGTATGGTAGCATTACTGGGCGTGGAATCTCGAGTCTTCATGGTAACGTTATCGCTATGGACAGCGCTACCGGCGAGGAAATGGCGGTGCTTAAGGGCTGCCAGATGTCTGGGTTCGGCACTGATAACTTCACAAGCGATAAGACAGCTAGGTCTCCCAGCCTCTTCCACCAAATGGTGTGGAAACCGGATATCACTTTTCTATCCCAAGCTGCCATCGAAGAGTACTGCAAAGAAAAGACACAAGAATTCATAGTTCAAGGCGTTCAAGACGGAATAGAGCGGGATACCGAGATAGTATGTCGCTATTTCATAACAGCGACTGTCGAAAACATTCGCCGTTCTCCGATTGAGCCTGCCAAGCCTTATCTCGCACAGTATATCTACTGGATGAAAACACTCGTTGAGCGTGAGCAGAACTTTACGAGCGATCTGATGAAGTCTTGGATAGGATTTGACAACGATGAGCTTCGACCTAGTCTGCTTGACGAGTACGCTTCCAGATCTCTAGACAAGAGTAACATTTTACTATTCGGTCGAAACTTGATACCCATCCTCATTGGGGAGCTTGATCCGCTCGACTTGTTGTTCAATGGTGGCATTCTCGAGTCGTTCTATAACAGCCCGTTGTATGGTCTAACTTCGCGCAGGATTGCCGCCTATATGGATCTCCTAGCGCACAAGGATTCAGACATCAGGATTATCGAGGTTGGAGCAGGAACCGGAAGCACTACTAGCTTCGTTCTCGATGCCCTTTCGCAACAGGGGAGATACAGGGGATCTTCTCCTAGGTTCAGTCAGTATGATTTCACAGATATCTCTCCTAGCTTTTTCGCCAAGGCCCAGGAGCGGTACGCCTGCCACTCGAGTCGCATGAGGTTTAAGACGCTCAACTTGGAGCGGGATCCTCTGGAACAAGGCTTCGAGGCAAATTCGTACGACGTAGTCATTGCGGCTTCCGTAAGTTGATACTTTATGTGACTATCCCGTGTATTGGGCCATCAGGGGGGCCTTGTAGACTTCGTTGGACCTACCATTTTGCAAACAATAGGTGCTAATATATCTTGTGGTATTTAGGTTTTGCATGCGACAAAATGCATTGACCAAACGTTGAAAAATGTCAAAAAGCTGCTTAAACCGTAAGTAAATCATTGGGCAATCCCTTCATTAGATTCATTAGTAAAGTGCTAATTCGAGCGCAATGATAAAGGGATGGTAGGCTGATTCTCGCGGAGCCCACAAACCTTCAAATGGCGGCCATCCCTTTCTTTTCTGGTGTTATTTCTGGGTGGTGGCTTTGTAAGTTATGTCTGTTTCCTTTGACCCCTTAATTGAGTTACTTATTTGCAAATAGCCGAAGAGAAATCCAGGAGTTTAGGACCTCTCCTATCCAAGGAGGGTTGGCGTGATAGTCTGGTAAAGGCGGGCTTCGATGGCTTCACTATGGCTCTCTCCGACGCAGCTGAAGAGACTCACGGGCTAAGCCTTATAGTGTCCAAAGTGCTGCCTCAAGATACAAATAAAGATGATGCGCCATCGACTATCATCCTTGTACAGACAGCTGAGCAGCGTGATCTCGCCTATGATATTCAAATGCAACTTTCCTCGCAAGCAGCAGAAGCGTGTAGTGTCGAGATGGCCGACTCCTTCTCAACGGCAACTTCTCAATTCGACCGATGCATATGCTTGTTGGAACTTGGACGACCCATAATGGACCAATTGGATATCGTCCAATTCGCATGTCTTAAGCGATTACTTCAGGTCTGCAAGCAAATATTATGGGTCAATGACTCATGCGGGGTGGGAGCCGAAAAGCCAGAAGCCTCCATGATTTCCGGGTTCTTGAAGACGGTTATCCGTGAGAAACCGGACGTTAGTTTTACCCATCTGAATGTAGAGCTAGGGCCTTCCATAGCGACCAATATCTTGCGAGTCATTAACCAACTCTGTACTGTGAACAAGAACAAGAGAGAGACAGATTTGGTCGAACAGGGAGGCGTTATACAGATCCCAAGAGTCGTTGAGGCTCCTCATATCAACAAACTCTTGTGCTCAGAAACGCATGGTCCGATTCCAGAGCCACTCAACATCGACAAAGAAGGAGCAAAATCGGTGGAGCCGATGGAACTCTGTTTTTCCGCAGGACGCCTTGACTCCTTCTTCTTCGGACCTGATCCTTCTTCCAGGCACCGCCCGCTCCGTGAGGATGAGATCGAGGTGTCCGTTAGGGCTACTGGAATCAATTTTAAGGATATCTTGGTAGCACTAAATCGAGTAATCGATGACCATATAGGACAAGAATTTGCCGGTCAAGTTACGCGAGTTGGCTCGGCTCTGACGGCGTTTTCTCCAGGCGACAGAGTTTGCGGCATCGCCAATGGCACTTTCCGGAGCCTTGTACGGGCACCAGGGATTTGTACCATGAAGATACCCGCTTCCATGTCGTATACCGAGGCCTGTGCCATTCCGCTAGCGTATGCCACAGCGCAGTATGGTTTATGCCATCTAGCCCAGTTAGAAGCTGGCAAGAGTGTCCTTATTCACGCAGCTGCCGGCGCAGTAGGTCAAGCCGCTATCCAAATAGCCCAACATATCGGCGCAAGAGTGTTAGTGACCGTAGGCAGCCCTGAAAAAAAAGAGCTTCTTATCCATCAATACGGGATCCACCCAGACCACATTTTCTCAAGCCGTCATACTGCATTCTCCCAAGAAATCTTACAAAAAACAGGGGGGCGAGGTGTAAATGTTGTGTTAAATTCGCTGTCCGGGCGGGCCTTGACGGAATCGTGGAGATGTCTTGCGCCTTTAGGGAGATTTATTGAGATTGGGAAACGTGACATCAACAGCTTCAACAGTCTCCCGATGGAACCATTTCAGCGCAATGTCTCCTTCTGCTCCGTTGACATCGGAGTTATCCTCAAGCACCCCTCTAGCGTAATGGAACGAATTATGCGTGATGTTGAGAGGTTCGTGCTAAACGAAGCATCGCGTAAATACACACCGCCGTATCCTATAACAGTCTATAAACGCTCAGGCTTCGAGGCCGCTTTCCGGCTGCTCCAGACGGGTCAACATTCTGGAAAAGTGGTTGTCGACTGGGAACAGCCGGACGTAGTGCAGGCTATTCCTAAAAGCAAGCTTGATTTTGAATTTGTTGGAGACGCAACGTATTTCATCGCTGGCGGACTGGGAGGGGTCGGGAGAAGTACTGCGGGTTGGTTATGTCGGAATGGAGCGAAGCACCTCGTTCTACTCTCTCGGTCTGGTCCAAAATCAGAAGCAGCAAAGGAACTGGTTACAAAACTCGAATTGGACGGTGTCCAGGTATATGCACCCCAGTGCGACATTTCAGATGAAGCTGCTCTAAAGGAGGTGGTCAAACGTGTCCAGGAGACAATGCCGCCTATCAGAGGTTGCATACAAGGAACTATGGTCGTTGAGGTAAGTGAAGATAAAGTGAGAAAAATGGAAACAAATGGCCTGCAGCTAATTATGTCTTGTCATTAGAACCGTGTCTTTCAGGATTATACGCGCGAGGAGTTCCAATCAGCGATTGACCCTAAGGTCCGGGGGACCTGGAACCTCCACAATGCCCTCCCTCGTGGCCTCGATTTCTTCGTACTACTCTCCTCGCTAGCGGGAGTGCATGGAGCGAGCTCACAAAGCAGTTACTCAGCAGCGAGCTCATTCCTGGACGCATTCGCTAGGCACAGGCGCGCGCGGGGCGAGCATTGTATCGCGCTGGACCTTGGCATTCTCGAGAACATCGGATATATCGCGGAGCGTATCGACATCGCGAAAACACTCGCAATGACGTACACAGATCATAAGTACTTAAGCGAGAGCGATATGCACTTCATGCTCAAGTGGGCATGTCGTCCCCCGTCCCCCGCAGACGATGTAGAGCTGAAGCAGCCGTGGGACCCCGATTCGCAGCTCATCGGCGCACTGACGACACCCGCATTCGTGGCACGTGGTGGCATTATCAAAGATCACGGCTGGATGCGTCTGCCCATATTTTGTCACCTATACCAGATGGAGACGGATGACGACGGCAATGGCAACGCTACCGCCGCAGAAACGCAGACAGATTCGGTAGGCTCTCAACTCCAGTCGGCCGAATCGCTCGAGAAGGCGGCAGCAGTAGTGACGACGTTCCTGGCGAAACGGCTAGCTAAATCGTTAACGGTCCGCGTGGAGGAAATCGACACTAATCGGCCGCCGCACGCGTTCGGCGTGGATTCCCTCGTCGCTCTCGAGCTTGTGCACTGGTTCTCCAGCCAGGTCAAGACGGAGATCCCCGTCGTCCAGATACTAAGCAGCTTGTCAATCAAGCAGCTCGGTATGCTGGCTGTGGAGACAAGCGAGTACCTGTGTAAAACGTGATTGTGATATAAAATAGTATACGGAAAGAAAATGGAAGGATCGTGTTGAAAATCTTGGTTGTGGTAATTTTAATGTTTTCAGAGTTTGCTAGAACTTGGGGCACTCCGAGGTCGTGTAAATGATTTTTTTCCTTCTATGACTAAGCTTCATGATTACATAAGCTCCTCACAATTCTAGGTTGTCAGTCGCTACTGAAATTTTCAATCTTGATGGGGAAGTGCGATAGGCACTATTGGGCCTCAAAATTAGGCGTTACCTACCTACACTTTTCCCCCTGAAATAATGTTAGTTAGGTTTTTAAAAATAACACCATCGTCAACCCAGCACAAAAGTAATTATATCGGTTTTAACACAATATAAAATGACGAAAAATCATCCTTAAAACACATACTTTTTTTTTATATGTTTCAGGTTTTCTAAATGAGTAGGTTATGCCAGTTGTAAAAAATACAAAAAATGCATACGTTTTAATAATACGTTTCAAAGCCTGGTTCGATACTTGAGAACCCCGGTGAAAATCTGTATCAGATTAAGCTTTTACTAACATTATGTCAAGGGTGAAAGTGTATACAACGTTCTATCCACCATGGATCTCTACCTAGGGCTCTCTTTCTTCTTTTTCTTAATATACCTACTATTAACACTGGCTTGTGGCGCCTCCTCGTACCTACAACATTAAGTACGCTTTAATTAAGAAATCGGGCAGCGACTACTATAATACCTTATTCTATATGTAACATCTCATATAACAAGAAATATCTCCTAAATAAACACACTAAATTCTTAAAAAGATAAAGATATTTGAAATATTAAAAATTACACCAAAATCCAATATATCGGCTAGCCTTCAAAAATATAACAGTCGCTGTCCATTTTCCTAATTAAAGCGCAGTGCCGTAGGCACGAGGAAGCGTCACAAGCCAGTGCTAATATCTCCGTAGCAGGTCTCGAGTCCGAGCCCTATCGGCTCAACCATTCCGAAGAATTACAGCAGCGCTACGAGGTCCGCAATGTTACAGCCAGCTGAGGACCCTTGAGCTCCAACACCGTTGGCAGCTACGTAATTTTTCACATTTCGGGTGTTCTTTCGGCAACGAATTTAAGCTACACTTCTAAGAAAATCCAACCTGGATCACCCACATTTGTAGAAGCTTTGCTCTTAGCTACTACCCAGGGATAGGTTCTTACCCCGAGAACTTTACTTGAAAGAGTTATCTCCGTTCTTGGCTAGCGCACCTAACAGACCTAAATAAGCTGGCAATCGCTGGCAATTAAGGGATGGGACGCGCCGCTAACCCCGCGCTCTTTGGGGTCTTTGGGGTACAGCAACCCGCTAACCCGCACCATCAGGGGAAGCTAGTAGGGCTAGCAGGGGTGTTTCACGGTTGTTCTCTTCAACCGCGACCAATTGGCGACTGACGACCTTCATCATGTTACCTCTATCCACTTAGCGTGTAGAAAACCCCATGTTTTACTTCGTCGTCAAAAGGCCAAGGCTATTGCCGGCTCCTCAGTTTATACCTAGGTACCTAGGCAGTCCTACCTAGTAGGTAACGAGTTAGAAAGATAATTCGCCCGGAAACGTGGTATTGCTCAAGAGCGGGCGAACAAGTTTGGCTGGTGGCACGGTGGACCAGCACGTCGGCTCGGCTACCAGAAATCTCAAAGCAAACCCTGGTTGACGATGGGCAATCGAATCCTGTAAGTGACGGTTGATATGCAGCGTCGCATCAGACCTATCTCGCTGCAGGATTATCTTCCCGAGCCGGCCTCTCTATTGGCGGGCCAAAGGTCATACCTTGAACGTCCTTTGTCGGAGTGATACATAATAAAATGTTGTTCTTCCGCCCAAACTTGCCAAATTCTTTGACACTGAAATATTTGACCGAATCCTTCAAATCGTTAGATTTTGCCGAGGATGTCGAACTCACTGAGCGACAAGGCGGACGATGCCAAGAGGCAGATATCAAATGAAGAGACGACTATTAGCAAAGAGGAAGAGGTCGCTGCCGCCAGTGACGGCATTCCCGATGTCGCGAATCTAGCCCAGGCTAATTTGAGGGGACTGAGAGCGCCTGAAATCATCGCGAGATTAACACCCGAACAGCGAGTTGAACTAGAGAATAGGTTAAGGAGAAAGATTGACTGGCGATTGTTACCGATGGTCATTCTCATGTGTTAGTAAACCACTATATCAGGCGCGTCTTAATATAACTAACGTAAATTTACGTTGTAGACATTTTGAATTATATCGATCGGTAAGAGATACCCTACAGTTAAAATCTACTTGGACCACGTTAACGGGATGTAGAAACAACATCGCTGCAGCGAAACTTGCTGGTCTCCCCGAAGATTTACATTTAGATCCAAATTCGAGTGAATTTCAAGTGAGTTTTTCTCAATCTAATTCTACGCGTAGAAATTCTGACCTTTTTCCTAGACCGCCGTGAGCATTCTATTCGTCGGGTAAGACATGCGCACCGTTGCGGCACAGCAGGAAACAGTCTAACGTAACGGGATTGCAGCTATCTGCTCATGCAGATACCATCAAACCTGTTCTTGAATAAAATTGGCAAACCGGCCATCTATCTGCCAGCATGTGTATGTTATGGAATACAAACATCATGAATGACTATTGAACTAACTTGTAATACTAGATGATGGTTTGGGGTGTTATTTCGACAGCCACTGCCTCTGTCAAGAATTTCGGAGGTCTTATTGCCGTTCGATTCTTCCTAGGTTTTGTTGAGGCAGCTTACTTCGTGAGTTTTGGAAAATACCTACTATCTAGTCCAACCACAACTTCTTGCTGACCACATTGTAGCCGGGATGTCTTTATTACCTTAGTTGTTGGTGGTATGTTGAAGTGTTCTACTACATTACACAATCCCCTTTTATGTGAATAGTTACTGACTTGCTCATAGTACGTGGCGATGACTCCTACTTCATATCGCAATGTCTCGCGTTGAAAAATGAAGAAGGCATAATTGGTGTAATTGTACTAACGCTTCTTAGATACACGAAAGGAACTAGGTCTACGAACGGCGATGCTGTATTCCGGATCGCTAATATCAGGCGCCTTCTCTGGTCTCATCTCGGCAGGTATCACGCAGAATATGAATGGTGTGAGAGGGCTAGGCGCCTGGCAGTGGTTGTTCATAATCGAAGGCGTCATCACTATCGGAGTCTCTTTCTGCGCCTTCTTCGTCGTACCCAACTTTCCTCGAACAACAACTTGGCTAACTGAGGAAGAGAAAGCTCTTGCTATATGGCGCCTAGAAGAAGATATTGGCGAGGACGATTGGATTGATAGCGAGCACCAATCTTTATGGACGGGTGCTAAGCAAGCCTTTGCCGATGTGAAAACTTGGGTCTTGGTTCGTAGCCAAACTGCTGGTAAACTATGAGATAAGTATGCTCACTAATCGTATGTAGCTACTCCTCGTTTTAGGTATCATCTCAAGCGCCTCCGTCACGAACTTCTTCCCGGCTGTAGTCAAAACTTTGGGCTATAATAACATCAACACGCTACTCCTTACATGTCCGCCGTATGTACTGACTGTTCTTACGACGTTTGTAAATGCTTGGCATGCGGATCGAACGGGAGAACGTTACTGGCACATAATGGGCTCGCTGATAGTTGCCATGGCTGCGTTTATTCTTGCAGCTGCAACTACGGGTCTTGCTCCTCGATACGTAGCTATGATGCTTATGGTAATTAACATCTTTCCCATATCCAAGGTTGATAACCTCTAACGTGAGATAGGTTCCTGGCGTATATAGCGGCTTTGTTGTAGCCCTCGCCTGGATCAGCAACACGCTTCCCCGGCCACCTGCAAAACGCGCTGCAGCTCTCGCCTTTATCAACGCTGTTTCGAACGCATCAAGTATCTACGCCTCCTACATGTACGAGGATAGGATGGCACCCCGCTATGTAATTGCTATGTCAGTTAACTGCGGAACCATATTTCTCTCAATGGTGGCCGCCACAATCTTACGTTTTATGCTTGTACGATTGAACAAGAAGCTGGATCAGGGTATCTACGTTGAAGGTGCTATAAATGCTTTGCCGGGTGCTGCCGCCCAGCACGGATTTAGGTTCAAGGTTTGAGAATGCGACAGTTGGTTCAGGGGTAATCTATCCCAACCCCGAGTTCACATGGGACATGGTGAAGAAGTTATATTCTACTACTATAAATATGATAGTTCCAAGGTTATCACCACGTACATTTTCAAAGAGAGTAATCACCTCCCTCTTAAGGCTATTCTTTCCCATGACTTTTAACCCCTTTTCCGATTTTTACCTAGATATACGTTATTATCGCCGTCGCCTTCTTCTTATTCGCCGTAGTCTTTTCTTAGCGCCGCATTCTTAACAACACTTTCTCTTTCGGCGTTGTCTTTCTTAACGGTGTGGTCTTTTACTTGCTAACGCCGTTGTCTTATTCGCC
Source organism: Annulohypoxylon stygium (assembly GCA_003314315.1). Lineage (NCBI taxonomy): Eukaryota > Fungi > Ascomycota > Sordariomycetes > Xylariales > Hypoxylaceae > Annulohypoxylon > Annulohypoxylon stygium. The sequence goes on from QLPL01000017.1 coordinate 241,641, forward strand.
GTTTTCTTCATCCAAACTCTATAATGTTATCTTAGCCACATTATTCTCTTAACGGCGTTGTCTTTCTGTGATAAACGCCGTTATATTAAATCTCTAATATGTTATCATCGCCCTTGATTTCCTATTCATTATTCTCACCAACTGCGTCCTCTTTCTCGCAGCTTTCCTGCCCATGCCTGCCAAATTTAGGCTATACCTAGGATTCTAGAGCAAGATAGGGTTAACGATGTTGTATTCTTCCCCGATTTCGCCTACTCATCCCTCGTTAAGCTGCAAGAGGGTCACCGCGTGTAGTTGCTATTGTAGATAGATAACCCTAGAATAGTAATGATACCGCCCCTAGAAGGCGTAAAAACCCCAGTTCCTTCTCGATTTTGTCATCCTCGCTGCCGTCTTCGTTTTCTTCCTTAGCAATAACCGTATATTATAAGCGGTACTCGCCCGTTATAGACTCATATTGTAGTAATTGCTCTTTCTTTCTACCCCTTATTAGCGCAAGTGCTTTCCTTACCCCCAAGTCAAGAGATTCCGAGACATTCCAAAGGTTACTGCCTTCCTCTACCACTTTCGAAGTTCATTCGAAGTTCACAATACCTCGAAATATCTAATTCGTTCAAGCTGTATCTTCTTCCTTTCCTCAACATCAACCATTTGAACTTCTTACACACAATCATTCCTCCAGTCGAAACAGCCATCCCATAATCATATCTACTCAACCTTTATTATCACCAGTGGACAATCCATTCGTGTTTCAGCTCCAGATTCTAGTAGTGGCACAAAACTTACGGTCTCTCAAGTGTCGTATTCAAGAATCTGTAGCCATGGCTGAAGCTTCGGCGCCTGAGGGACCATTCCGGCCCGACGTTCGCGACTGTTCCTACTGGCGCTATCTCATCGAAAGCAACCTCACGGATATGGGACGTGATTACCTTGTTCATGGCCGCTTAGATCCTCACCAGATATTCGATAACTTAGATGGTATGTATCTATCTACCCACGCTTACGATCATGAAATAGAGTCAACTCGCTAACTAACTAACTATAGAGATGAAAGAATTCTACTCCGGTCACAATGTTCATCCAGAACGAATCATCGACAACGAGAACTTTGCTCGCTGGGCAATCGGCGAGGCTTTGAAGGAGTATCAGCCTGAGAGTAGTTTTCAGGTGACGAGTAACACCATGGAGGGACAACAAGTACTCACAGAAGGAAACCCAATTCCGAAAGAGATCTCAGATGCCATCCAGGCGGATGGGCAACAGGACATCGACGCCGAGGTATGCTAAGCTGGATATCTGTCATTTCACTTTTAGCTAACAGCAATTAGGACGCAAGTGGTGGGCTCATGCAGGAGGTGAGCGCAGTTGCAGAAAGTATCACGTCGGCATCTCCGAACAGTCTTGGACCTCCTATTGAGCCATGCGCATCCTATCTCCACATGGAGAAATGGGGAACGTTCGGCCGCAACAACTTAACTGTTTGGAGGTCTCCGCATTTCCCAATGGTCAACGGTGAAGATGGGAGGAAGGATGGTTTCCTAGATACTCAAGTCACGGCGATTGTCTGGATTCTCGCGAATTTCATGGGCTGCTTGCCCCGCCTAAAGCCAAGGATTAGCGACTATCTTAATGAAGACGGTACATATACCTTCCCCGAGGAAACCGAGGAGGAGAGAAGGCATCGAAAGATGCTGCGGAGGTACGTCCTGACAGGTTTTTGAGAAATTTTATAAAATCGAGAAGCCTTTCTAACTATATGATTACAAGGCCCCAATACTTCGGAGCAATCCTAGCCGACTCGATGGGTTTAGGGAAAACCCTGACGACAATTGCGTGCTTAGATCTGATTGCGGGCCAACGTCTTAACGTCGTTAGAGCTGAAAGGAACGGGAACGCTCACAAGCATCAGCCAATGCTTGTTCTAGCACCAAACAGTATCGTTGCTTCCCAATGGGTTGAAGAGATTGAAACTGTCACGATTAAAAAACACATCAAACAGATACTAGTGACAGGAGACGGCATCCAGAAAAAACCAGACCAGACAAGGACATACGCCTTAAGTGCGAAAGAGTTTCAGGAATGGCCGCCAGAGTTCGATTATGTATGGGACCAAGACGACGATCGAGCGGCCAAGACTATCTTGGTCATGTCCATTGATACGTTCTCTCGTAGAACTTGTCGTTGCCAAAAGGTGGACGATGAAGAAGAGCTGAGAGACTGTGATTGGTATTCGACGTTCACCCAAATGGGTCGAGGTTTCTCGGTCGTGGTAGTGGATGAGGCTTACAAAATTCGACACCCGCAAACGAGATACTGGAAATCCGTAGCCCTTTTGGAGCGAGAGTTCACCTTACTCATCACGGCGACGCCGTGTATGAACTTAATCACCGATCTTCTAGGTCCGATAAGATTGCTCTGGCAGAGACCGGAGCGATATCTTAAAGAGACTGATGCAAGGTGGCAAAAGATGGACCGTAAGATCCAAGAGCCGAAGCACTTACAGTTTCTGGACACCATATCTCAGTATGACGATTATCACCTCATTGCTGGTAGGCCAAGCATACTGGCCATGTTGATCCAGAAGCAGAGGGTCCAAAATGCAGTGGATATCCAAAAGACCCGGAAATTCTTGAAGTACTTTGAGAAATTGGCAATACTACGAAGAGCTCCTAGTTCCAACTTGCCTTGGGATTGGAAAGGCACCAAACTGATCTGCTGTGAGTTACTTCGATCTCTTTTTGTTAATAACGATGGTTGCTAACTAAGTCTCATAGTGGACGGTCTACTACCTAAAGTTAATAACTATACCGTCAACATACAGCTTGATCACTCTCTAGAAGAATTCTATCAAGATGCTCATATGGACGAACTGATCAATTACTTTGAAACCATCAAGAAGACCCGGAGTAATCCTAACAGGACCGAAGAGGAGAGGAGAATCCAATCCCTCATATGCATCTTTCTTAGGTTCGAACTGGCATCTAGTTCGATGGATGTCTTTCGACTCGAAAAACTCTTATCACTCAACGATTTTGGGATCAAAGCCGAGAACGTGCAGACGATGCGCCAAACGAATGTCCATTTCTTGCACTTGGCACCGTTCCTCCTTCGACCCCACGAAGCGGAACCGGAAACGGCACTGGATTACGTCAAACTAGCCATACGAAACTCACCTATTCTCCGTTACATCTTATATCACGTTAAGAATAACCTGTTGGACAGGAAGCCTAACGAGAAAATCAAGAAGGTGCTGATTATCGAGTCAAGGCCGATCTTGGCATATTTCTACGAACTTGTGTTGCAATTCCTCCTGATACACTGCAAGACTCTTCATGCCGGGCTTTCAGGTCAAAAAAGGAGAGAGCTGATCGACTCTTTCAATGAAGGCGACGACCACCACTCTTGTCAAGTCTTGATTCAGATGTATTTGGTGGGATTTGCAGGGTCTAACTTGCACAAGAGCTGCTCGCAAGTCATAGTGACATCACAAGCATACAGCTTTCCGGTGCAGCAGCAGGCTGTGCATAGAGTCATTCGGGTATGTTATTCACTGTTATCTGGTCAGATAGTTACCTACGGTATATACTAACTAATTATAGGTTGGACAGGAGGAGGATGTCCAGATCTACCGTGTGAAAGTGAACAATTCCTACCACCAATTCCGCGAGAGCAGGCAGATCGAGAAGATCCTTCCGGAGCTCGGAACGCGAGCCCAAGGGCCTATGGCCAGTATACTGGTGCAACTCTTGAATTTGTTCCAGTATGAGATTGAAGACGCCGAAAAATCGCCGGGCGGCCAAGAGCTCCTGAGGAGCATGAATCTCCTCACGGACAAGTTTATGGCATCCGGCGCCGATGCCGGTGACGAGGAACGCGCGGAAGAAGGCGCTGATCAAGGTGGAGAGCAAGATGTCAAGGAAGAATTAGACGACGAACGCGAGGAGTCAGCAGAGGAACCGACAGAGAAGCGACCCCGACGAGAAAGCCCACCTTCTGAGGCTGCAAGAACCGAAGACCCTGTAGAGGACCAATAGCCTTCTGTGAATGAAGATGCCGAAGTTGACGCGGCCGAGTCTGAAACCGAATCATACGACGCTGAACTTACTCGCCTAAGAGAAGAAGGAACAGCACACCTATTCAAGTACAGCCGTGCGGAATTTCTTCGTCTTAAGCCACGTATGGCATACTACAAGGAGTTCAAGAATTTCCCCGGTGAAGTGAAAAGCCACTTTTCTCATGAAAAGAACAACCTCCGACGACTCCTTTCATACAGGCGCAAGAATCTTGATGGCACCACGCGCGAATGGACTGCTGACGACTTGGACAATTCGGCTGTTCTTGAGAGAGCCTTGGAGCTTACGCTACGCGTTCGATTAGGAGCAGATAATATCTCGATGTTACCCTCGCCCCAAATCAGCTTCACCCGCGTTTCCGAGCAAAAGATTCGACATCTGACAAAGTTACTCGGACAAGCTGAGCTCACAGCCCAAGAGATCGATGAGATGATTGAAAGGAGCGCGGCTAGGGCCAGAAGAGGAGGCTCTAGAAGCGAGCTACGCGGAGTGGAGGACGGCATGACGCTTAACGAAATTGACGAGATCTTTCGAGCCGATATTACGAGGGGAGAAACCGCCCAAAGCCGTAAACGCAAACGTCAACAGTCACAGGGAGACCAGGTAGCCCAAGAAGCCCAAGTAGCCGAAGCCGCTGATGCTGCCCAAGCCACTGATGCTGCCGATGCTGATGATGCTACTGGTGCTACTGGTGCTGCTAATGGAGAATCCTCCAATGCGCCCCAGCCAAACGAGCTAGAATATGACGAGAACTTCTGGCTTCCTTCAGATGCCGAGGAAGTTGATGACAGTAGTAGCTCCGAGGACGATGACAGTGAAGATGATGGAGACAGAATTCCTGACGGCAGTGGCGCAGAAGAGTCCGCTGATCAACGAACAGTCACCTAGTACATTCGCGGATACGTACGTTCGCCGCCAAGGAATCATGGAAATCTCTCATGCATAACCTCTGATCACCTAAGTTTTCGACTTATCTCTCTGCACCACCATCGGAGGATGGGATCATACCTGGTATCGAAGGGATGACTGTCTACTGATTAACTCCGCTTAGAATTAGGCCTTTAACTTAGTTTTTAGCAGGAATATGATCGTTTGCATTTCCCATACTCTGCTCCGTGCTCGATATCTTGAACTTGTGTACTGTGATTAAATGAATGTTTATGTCATTAGTCTGGATCCGAATCCAAAAGGCCATCTTCAGCCAAGCACCGAACGTACGGTCCATGACGCCCATGATCAACCATGTTGCCCTGGATACAGGCTCAAGCCAGACTCTCGGTAGGTTCTGTATGGTCCTTTTGAAAAGCGATGGGAACCCTGCGCGTCCGGCGTCAAAAAAAAAAGCATAAAAAGTGAAATATGGAAGATTCAGCCGCCCGTCCCGAGCAAGTTTCCGAGATCTCTTTGGACGACGGACGCATGAAGCTAATATAGCCCAGAGATCTATCTAGCAAACATCTCTCTCCCTTGCTTCGAGGCACCAGTCTGCCGATAGCGATGATGTCGATGGGATATACATAGTAACAGGCAAATGCGAAACAATCTGAGATTCAAGGGTCCCCGTTCCCAGCAAGCAGGCAACTAGAATAGGCTGTCGCTTGCTACATCCGCATCTGGCGCCGTTTGCTCTGTGTCACGTCCGGGGATGCATGTAAGTCGATCTTGGGCTTTTCCGGTGCAGATAGATGGGAAGTATCGGTACAGACGAGGATGAGCGAGTTGTCTACTCGCTTATCCGGGTACGAGCATGCAAGGGACGACGTGTTAGTCGGCTATTGCGAGACAGACAACTTCTATCATATATGACAAAACCGCACCTTTTTCTCTTCTGTATCGATACAACTGAAAATTAGTAATGCCGAGATTAGACCTAATCCTAGATCTGGGAGCCCAGGGCTTCCGCTCGGGACTCCGGATTGCCAAAGGAAGAAAAGAGAGCCATATCTGAGTCTAGGATCTTGACCCATGCGCTTGGGTCCTTAAACCGAAGATTATGATGACAGGATGAAGAAGCATTCCCTATTCTGTCAGCCTCGCCCGTGGTTAGCAGGGAAGTTATTCAAAAATATAGGGCAATGATTGCCATTTTCTCTCATTTCTATTCGACGCATGAATGTGAGACAAGATAAAAAATTGAGACATCGACATCCATTCAGAGTCAAGACACCATCAGTCATCACATGGCCGACTATGCATGCATATAAGACATTTTGGACTATGCACATATAAGACAAAGATTATGCACTTTGTTTGTGCAATCAAGTATCGAAGTATATGAATGTACTCGATGTATTCAAGGTTTAGGGAATGTACCCAATGTACTCATGTACCTCAGCGTACGGTGGACATCACGATGTACACGCAAAATGTCTCAGAATTTCATTTAATTTGTATCACGTGGTGGCTGACAAAGTTCCGTCTCTTGGTAAGTGATGAATAATAAATGATAAGTGACAGAAATCTCAAGCCACCTCCGTTCGATTTCGACACCTTTTTGTTTCGATGATGTTACTAAGATTACTAACGATTTCTTAATCCGTTCGATATGGGGCCACGAAAGCAACCTTGGAACCTCAAATTCCGAACCACGCAATAGACAAAATCGGTAATAACAAGCCCGAACCAGGTTGCGAACCCCTGAAAACTTGGTCCTTGTTACCTTGCCGGCTTTTCCAAGTGAGAAGCTTCCCCAAAGCTTCTGCTCCATGGCGCGTGGTAGCCCGCTAATTAGGTCCGGTTCTAGGGTACCAAATCTGCGGAGAGCTTGGGGGGAGAATTCAAGGTTTTTGTTTTTTTGGGGGGGATTGGAGCATTGAAGCTAGACCTGTTTTGGATAGCTATGAGCTTACAATAAGCTACCCCGCTTTACAGCCTTATTAGTCCCCACTCTATATGCAACGCCGATCGGTCGTTCTTGGACGGTCATCCGTCATTCGCGTCGCAAACTGGAACTCTCCAACTGAGTAGAATCGTCTCCTATCATCGCTATCGCCGCTTATCACGATTCACCAACCTCGACACTTTCCTCGACCGCGCCTCTATACGCGCTACCAGGGTGATCGCGAAGATGATACGCGACGTCTTTCGCACTAGCAAAGTCCGGGTAGCCAATTAGTCAGCTTACCTTCACCAAGCCCCCTATTGCCCCCATCCCATTCCCCCCTTTTTCCCATCTCATCTCGGGGGCTCCTCCACACCTAGGTATAGGCGATGAGTTCCACCACACCGCCCTCGTCGTCGACGATCCCGCAGACCCTCTGGGACCTGCAGGTGCCCGTGCTGGTGACCCACGCCGGGGCGCCCAACACGCCCTTCGTCGCCTCCGTGCCGCGGCTTAGCTACCTGGCCCTTTTGCTGCCGCGCCTGACCTCGTACTTCGGGCTGCCGTGCTCCAGCTTCCACCACGAGGACGTGCTTTTGCGCAACTTGGCCGTCGGCCTGCTTGTAGACCTGTACCAGCCTACGCTACCGTGGCGCTTGACCGTCAGCGACGGCCTCGGCTGGGATATCGGGGACACTTTCCTGAATAGCGCCAAAGAGGCAAGTTCCGCCCTCCCATCCTATGGTGATGATGATCTATCGAGATCTACCCGGCCTGCGCGGGCGTCCGATGCGCTAGTAACGCGAGGGAGAGGGAGACGTGGCTGAACAGAAGGCGACTAACCCAGCTTAACCCGTAGGCCGACTTTGTGCGTAACGGCAACGCCCACCAGATCATGTCACTATCCAAGGATCATACGACCGCGCTCTGGAACGCAGTCCAAGATAGTAAGGGCGATATTGCTACTTTGTCTTGCCTTGCTCTATTTTGATATGTCATGTTACTTGGACAAAGTAGTTCTGACTTTAGAGACTAGATGATTACGCTGCCTTCGCCAAGGTGAACTCCCGGCTCCTCAACACCTCGCGCGAGCTGCGGAACGTGCCTATACGGGTGTACATCCCGCAGTCGTCCGACGGTCCCGCCAGCGGCGAGCAGGCGGGTTCATTCAAGGTCGTCCAGTCTCTCGTGCAGCCGCGCGTCAGCGAACGTACGTCGTCTATCCCCCCTTTCCCTCCTCCCATGCCCATGCCTCTATCATCCTTAACTCCCCCTTTTCATCCGATACTATATCTCTGTGTCTCCTAGCCAAACACCGATTTAACACCGACGCAGGATCCCCTCAAACCCTCGGCGCCGCCCTGCGCACCCTGCTGCCGCGGCTATTCCCCAGCAGTCGAGACCCCGTGCTCGCGAACGTGATCCTGCACGGCGCCAGCGTGCCCTTCCGCGCTCCGCTAGAGGAGCTCATGCGCGAGGCCGCCTATCCGGACGGATGGCTGTGTCTCGTTGTGAAGCCTTTAGACGTATAGCATAGCAACTTCCCCGTCATACTCTCAGATTTCCCCATTTAGATAATGACAGCACGGGGATGGAGTAGTGTAGGAATATAGACGGAGCAAGCACGATTGGTTCCGGAAGAGTGGGGCAAGCCCCGTCCCTCGGTAGCACATTGCGGCAGGAAGTAGCGAAAGCGTAGCATACCATCCGCATACCATCTCTCGTCACAATTCGTTTATAGAAGGAAACCCACAATAGACTAACAAGAAATAACAAGATTTTTTTTCTTCTCGAATGTTATGTCTAACTTCCAGCTTACTACGCCCGCCCACCGGCGCGGTCATTTGATAGCCTAATGGGCCATAGAAAACGCGCGCGCGCGCGCGGATAGCGTTTGATGTCGAACGACGAAAAACCGTCCCATACCCGCCTGTACGTATCATTCGCTAACGCTAGACCGGCCGGTCGGAAAACGTCAATTACTAAGTCACCTGCCCCCGGCACCGGACGTTCACGTGTGTGTAGAAAGGTAGTGGAAGAAAAATCTCTTACCGACCTACCTACCTAAATGCTCTCTGCCTGGGTATCCATCCATAAACTAATGTGTATGGTGGATACGCCCACCCTACCATTGACATTGAAGAAAAAAATAAATAATAATAATAACAATGGGCAAAAGTTTGCTAAGGCACCTTAACATGGCATTTGCGTTACCCTCCTTACCTCTGAAGCCGATGTGCCACCACCCCTTCTTTACCCCTGGCTCCCGCGCCATAGATTGACGTAGCTAAACCGCGCACAACCACCTCACCCGCCTCTCCACGACAACAAGAAGAGCTCGATAACGCCCGGTACCGTGAGCTAGTAGGGAAGAAGTAACAATATGGATATCGGCACGCGCGTTTTAAGCCCAAGTAAGACATACCCTTCCTTTTCCTACCTACCTACCTACCCTCCCCCATCCCTCCCGGAGCGGCGCTGTCAAGTTAGGTTAGATTAGGTTGGGTGGCTTCGGCACTGCGTTTAAGGTATTCTGTGGCACCTCAACGATATCGTCTTGTACGACGTCCGAAGATTTTCAGGGGCACACCCTTCTCCCCCTCCCCCCCACTAACAAGTTCTGCACGTCTGGTCCTGGCAGCCGTAACGCCAAAACGTGGAAGAGGAAAAAAAACAAAACGAAATCGGCAAGTTACGTATATCCCAACGCATACCTAGGTAAGTAGTATCATATGTATGTATGTAGGACCTAGGTATATGCCTACCTACCTAATAGGCACATATATACGCGCGCGCGACAACGGCTCCGGCCGTGCCTTGACCTTAAACCATCCAGCCCATGACCATTTTCAAGCCCGTAATCAAACCCTTATCTTTTACCCTGAACCTCCCGAGTCCACGTCCCAGCACCTATACCAGGTGCCTTCCCGTCCGCCATCGCAGCGCCTATCAAATCCTCACGAAACCGCAAGCCCCCTAAGCCGCCCCCAAACCTGATAGGCAAGCCCATTCGGTCTCAACCCGCCCCTCCATCCGAACAAAAGCCCGAACCCGAGAATTCCCCTCCCAAAAAAAACACGTATTGGTATCTCCTCCGCTCGCTCGAAAGGTAAGGAAAAACAGGTATGATGTAGTCCCCGCACGTTCGTGAAGACCTAGAAATAACCCTTCCCGCCGTTATGCTTTTCGCGGACGCATGCGCATGCCAAGGAGGACCAGAGATACAAAAAGGGGACCTCAGAAAGAAAAAAAACAAGATGCAAGCCGCCCAAGGTACCGACCGAACGCTATAGATGCTCTCCCATGGGGTAGACGGAGGAGGGGGTTAGTAGGTACATATGCAACCGGTCCAAATGGGTTAGACACCTTTTGGCCAAAATAGTCCAACGCCAGCCGTATCGGTGTCGTTCCGTCACGCTGAAGATAGAAATCACGATTCTCAAAGACACGTTGGGTGAAACTCATTCATTCATTGGGAAGTTTTGGTAGAGCAATGCCGAAAACCCAGAACCACGAAATTGGTATTGGAAAAGGATGCAGGATTCAAATTTGTAGATAGTAAGTATAATACGTATATACTCGTCGATGTTGATATATATATAATGTGTATGTAGTAGGTAGTAGTAGTAATATAAAAGCACAACAAAAATGCGCGCTCTCGCAAAGGGGGGTATCCTAAGCTGTCGAGTTTCCGTAAATCTTGTTCACAAAGGATGTTCCAATGCTGCCTCGATGAAAAAACGCCGGTAGTGTATGCTCCAGTGGGCTGGCGCCACGAACGATGATAGGGTAGAAAAATAAAAAGGTGAAAAAATTTGAGACCAACGAGAAGTACTTTTGCCGGAAACCAAGCACGTTCGAATGTACCTGTAGTATGCAAACTGGCACCGTAGAACCAAACATTTGTCGCGCCGGACAGTCTCCCGAAAACGCCGTTGCTAGGTGCGAAACCCCCCAAATACAGATTACCTCCCCCGACCAGACATTGTCACCATGCACATGACATGAAATGACAGTTTGTCCTCGACACATCAAGTATCGAACAACATTATAGCCGCACCAATCCAAACACGAGGCAGTCGGTCCCACCTCTAAATATGGGAGACCAAAAAAGCCCCCATTAAACACCACAGCATCGCTCGTCCGTATCATTTGACGCAGTCGTAGTCGTACAATTTAACAATCCAAAAATCTCTCAAGGCATCTGCGGCGGTGGAGGTAAAATCGGTCGCGGAAGCGCAGACGGCGGAGGCGGATGGAAGTTATCGCTACCGGGGTTGTGTATAGGCGGTAGCGGTCCGCCGCTCGTTATGCTCGAAAAGCTCGAGGTTACAGCGTCGTATTCATTCGGGATGAACCCGAGGTCCTTCGCTAAGCCGATCAAGATGTTCATGTCGGCTCGCAGCGCGCTCGTGGGCGTAGCAATCGTCTGGAAGAATGAGATTGTTCTAGAAAACAAAGTGCTCAGCGTCTCGGCGTCGATAAACCTGCGTAGATATCTATCTTTGAAACAAGCTGCTAAAGTTAGGAGATTTCCCCATTGGCTATGAATATGTTAGCTATGAAATATTGCGTCCTCTGGTGGGAAATAGATTGCACTTACGCGTGAGCCGTTCCAAACACGTTGGTAATGATAATGCGTTGGCTGCTAGGTATTCCATGGAAGGCCCTAGTACTCTCGACAAGAGCATTGATCGCCAAGCCAGCATAGTGAAGGATCCTAGGATCCACATTGCGAGGCATTTCGTCATCAAGGGGTGCGGCATCCGGAGAACCCGCCGAATTATGATATGGTGGCCAAGGTTCTCGTTCGAGGATGGCCCTTAGAAAGGGTCGGTAGAGAATGACTTGTGAGCCCCAATATTTGGCCCGAAGACGAGCTCCAAGGATGTCGTTGGCCGGAGGGTCTTTGTCATCCCACTGGTAGCTACCAGGGACCCAACGGCTCCTCGAATTCCTGAGCATCTCCTCGATTCGCTTCACACCTTCATCAACGACCGGGTCGCTCAGCGAGATTCCGTTCCTGTTCCTGCTCTGCTTTTCCGAGTCGTAGAGTAGAGTATGCACCTGGTTCAGCTGCTTTCGAAGATACAGCTGCGCGATATAACCAGTTACTATGTGCTCTGAGAAGCCCTGATTCACAGCATACTCGGAATTTGGATACGGCATTCTATCTTCATATTGCAAGATACCAGACTGAGGGAGGGGGAGCTCGGCAAGAATATCGCTATATATCAAGAGCGTTAGTATTTGACTAAGCAAGAAAGTGTTAAGAGAGGATTACCTTTCCAACTGTAGGCAGGTCCAGAAGGCAAATGCCAACTGATTATCCCTACGTGACTGGCCAATACTCCTACCCTGATCATGCCATCTCGAAAGACGGTCGAGGCTCCTGGTTTCGATTAGTTAATGCTGACAGCTAGGTTTAATTTTGTCCGGGTTTCAACTTACGGGCGAAGTATGACTTGTAGATTTCGGCTTGCAAGAGAGATATAGGACCAACTCTCGAGGACGCGACCTAGTTGGCCATAGTACAGCCCTGCCAAGATGTGAACGTAGATATGTTTCAGATTGAAACCTCCCATGTGGCTGCCCATGATATCCATTGCGAGAGCGAAGTATTCAAGGCCAGGAATAACATCTAGATTCCGCTTATGCGAATGCGGACCCCTTGAACCTGATGGATTTCCCTGGAGGGAAGGTCTCCGACTCATGGGGATCCTCTCGCTTTCCTTCGGAGATGGCATATTGGAGGACTGAGAGTTAGAAAATATCCCCGGAGGTGATCCTTGCAAAGGCGAAGCTAAAACGCCGTTACGAACTGAAGGCGAGTGATGCATTGGAGAGTCTGACTCATGAACTGCGTCGGGGATCCTGTCTTTGTGTAAACAGATTTTGCCTAAGGCGAAAACCATTAGAACAAGGGCGCTGTGAACGCTTCGATAAGGTCGCCCGGGCTTTACAAATGTTGTCGATGGAGTTTGCTCGTCTGCGGCAGGTGATCTCTTCCTCTTCTGTCCCGTTTCAAACGGGATTATCCCACTCGGCTGATTGACGAATCTCGCATTCCCACCCATCTTGTTGCCTTGGCTTTTTTCAGACTTCGGCAAGGTGTCGAGAAATATCTTCACCATGGCCGTAAGCTCCCGCGGAATGATAATAGGGTGCATGTTGAGAATGTTATCCCGGAAGCTGTTTACGTATCTCCAGATCTTTGTCGAATCCCAGTCCGGGTTTCCATCAACGTTGACCACACCTCCTCTATATTCAACACCTGGAGGGGGTGTTAGACTACCCACTTGGCCCCAAGCTTCTCCTACGGGAGAAGGAGAGGCAACGTCAGAACAGTCGTCCAAAACATCGGTCATAGTATGATCGGGTGGGGTTTCTTTGTCTGAAGCGCGAATATCCTGATCAAATCCCTCGCCCCTCCCGAAAACGCGGATTATACCACGCTGCTGCTCTTGCCGGATTGGATATTCGTCTGGATGAAATATCTTCTCCGCTTCCATCAGATGATGAACCATCCTCTCTATTGATGGCCATTTAAGGAGCAAACCTGCTAAAGTCGTATGGTTGGGAGGCATGGCGGGCTTGCCAGGCGTCACAATCGGACCCGGATGTTCCTCCATATCGTCGTCGTTCGCTTCTTGTAGCGTAGCGTGAGCTTCATCCATAGTTAGGCTCGGCTCAACCACAGTACCCCCCGGCGAAGACAACGACTCTTCGCCCTGCGTCTTACTAGCAGGCGCAGGAGATCCGGGCGGGAAATCGTCCGGATGTTCCTCTTCTTCAATCGACTCGACCTTCATGTCAGTCCCAGGATTGATCTGTTGAACCTTGGTTTCTAGGTTAAGCATCCGCTGATTCTGATTCATGCTAGCCTGTGTTAATCCGGCAAGCTCCACGTTGATATTTGACAACTTAGTATTTATCTCATCTCTCATAGAAGTGAGCATTTCCAACAAATCTGCTGTAACTTTATCGGGCCTACATTCAAATTCTGGTAAGTGGCCCATTCCATAGATGATTTTATGCTTGACTTACTGCTTTGCCGGGGGATCTCGATATTTGCAATCGATGTTCTTCTCCCTGCAGTTTTTGCAAGGTTTTGTCTCGTCGCATTTAGCTTTAAGCTGCCTACAACTATCGCATGCCTTATAACACACTCTAAGTCAGCCAAAACTACAACAGCTGGTTTAGGGAGCACTACCTGGGAAGCGCGCTGTGCTTTTCGCTTGGCGCTGGTTGCAATCTCTACGGGATACATGGAGGCCGGAGGGCCGTATACGTGAGGACTGTCATACGGAGGATGCTGTTGAACAGGCGTTGGGGGAGGGTGGTAACCCTGCGGAGGTTGCCTATACATGGCCGGCGAAAGCGGCATCGATGGACCACCGTCGTAGCTCATATGTCGTCGCGGGTCGTCTGGAGGCGGAGGAGGGTTCGGATGAGGAGGACCATGGGGACCAGGCGGAAGATTATCTGCAACACCACCGGTGGAGTTGGGTCGGCGCAGCTGAGGAAGTGAGGTCTCTTCGGCAGGATCTCGTTTCACAATAGGCTCTCTCGGAGCGTAGGACGGGTAAGGCGGATGCGCTGAGGAGGGAGGGAGCGGTGGCTGTCGGTGAGGATCATGCATTGGCGGGTATGGCTCGTGTTCATGATGGCGACGGTCGTCGAGGTGATGGTGAGCCGACGGCAAGGGCGGCTCGGGAGGCCGCGAGAATGGAGGCGGATGCTGAGGTGGATGTTGGTAAGGCGGCGGCGGCGCAGGATGGTGAGGACCTGATGCTGGCGGCAGATGTGCGGCGGTAGGATGAGGCAGCGCTGACCATGACGGACCGGTATGTAGAAGCCGGGGACGTTTATGTTCAGGCGGCCCAGTGTCCATGCTTGGGGTGTTATATGCTTAGAGTCATAGGCGGAAGCAAGCACAGGTCAGGCAAGGCAAAAAAAGAACAACGGGGAAGGTGGTCATGAGAAAGGCGATCAGGAAGGAGACCAAAATGGCCCCGAAGCAGGAATGGAACAACCGGCTCGTCGACCTTGCCAAGACAAGCTCAGACTGCACGCTGGTCAGTTAGGGTGTGGAGGAAGGGACACTGATGATGTCGCAGCTCTTATTGGTGAAGCTTATGATGACATTGAAGGGTCGGTGTAATTGTCTTTGTACTCCGTATATGGTGTAGGGGACAGGCTGTGAGAGCTCGTCAGTTCTCGAACGAGGCGCGTGGAGGCGGTCCCGGGTCCCTGGGTGAAGCTCTGCGGTCCGGAGGAGCCCAAATTCAGAAGATCAGCAGTTGGGCAGAGACGACAGAAGCTACTATGCTACTACTGCTTGACGTCTGTTGTAACTGTACAGACGCGGCCGGGCGAGGGGGATCTAGGTATGTATCCAAGGATTTCCCGGGGGGACTAGGTAGAGTAGGGCGAAAAGAAAAAAAAAGAAACGACGTCGTCGAAGCTTCAGGAGACGGAGGAGGTTTTGGTGGATGTCAAACAGGGAAAACCGCGAGACCCAGCGAGAGTAGCAGAGTAACAAAGTGGGTAAAGAGGGTCATCAACGAAAGCTCAGGTTATTTCGGCGTCCAAGAGACGATTTGCCCTGGACGGTTGGAAGCCCTGGAAGCTGGGTGAGGGTACTTAGGTACAATTATTTTTTACCATCCATAGTTACCATAGTACAAGCACTTGAGAATCAAATGGGATGTGGGTACTACCTGTATCTGGTGTATTTGGTGCGTATTTTGGTGTGGTATTTGGTGGTATTCGGTACCCCTACGCCATGGTACGTACCGGGAGTACCATCGTGGTCGTAGTTTTTTTCACCCCTGCTCTTAGTGATGGACACACATATCACCAGGATGGTCGAAGCTAGAGCCTAGTTCCTGTACATAGTAGAGGGAACAAGGGTCTTGGGGTTGGACATGGGGACGGACGAAGGACGAAGCAGGCGATCGATAAAGTACTGGTACGAAATAATTGCACACTCTTGGCGGAGTGGATGGCCGAATATAGTAGACCGCAGCCAGAACATGTAAAATGTACAATACATGCACATACACAAGTCGTTATGTACATATCTTGTGTATGGGCGTATCAGCGTGTGCGTAGGTACTAGGCATGTATGTATGTATGCGTCCAGCCTGTCGTGTATGGGATGGTACATCCATTCATACAATCATACAATGGCTACTAGTAGTAGAGACCGTTCGTTGGATACGGTAGCGAATCTGGCGAAAGTGATTGGACGTCGAGAATGGTCTTTCTCCACAGTGTTCCTTAGGGCCTAGGACCGAGGATATTATGACATCCAGATCCATACACACATATTGTATGTACGGTGCTGGGGAATGACAGCGGACTATTATGTACGTAACGTACGTGAATTGCGCATACCTACCCGAAGTTGGAAGCTATTTAGTCACAAGTCAGTTAGTTTAGTCAGTCTCTTACTAGTAAATAGTAGAGGGCGGTGAGGAAGACTTGATGAGACCGAAGAGACTGAAGAGACTGATATCAGACACAAAGCGACAGCAAACTTGCGATGACTTCTTCTTTTCGGAGAGTCTGCCAAGTAAGCAATTTCAGTAGAGGTTTTTTTCGTAGCAATTTTTTCTTCTTCCTTTCCTAGACCGGTTCTAATTGACGAATGGCGATCGGTTTACAAGCTAGACAAAAGGAGGACTAGTAATTGCAAATGTCGTAAAATTCGGAATTTAGCGACTTGGTTGATTAGCCACAAGTCGAAGCCGGACGAGGGATAAGATCCATCTGATACAGAATAGGAATAGTATTATTCCCGACTCCAATAGGGACTCCAATAAGGACTCCAATAACAGCCGCGAGTCAGCTGTGATGGGTTGGATAGACTACCAGTTTGCGGCGTGCGGCGTGAAGGAGATCGACGGAGAGAGAAGAGAGAAATGATGTGCGAAAACGATCGGAAGCAGGACCTGCAAAGACGCAAAAGACCTGCAAAGACATGCAAGAGTAAGACCTGGAGCACGCAGGTGTAGGTCCCGTTGTGTTACGATAAGTGTTACTACAGGTGCAACCTATGGCTATGAGTGTTACTAGTACGAACCTTGGAACATTCAATGTTCAAGGAAACCGCTTCTAATGTGTACCGGTGCGTGCTAGGTACTAGGTTTAGACTGTATAACACGAGATATACTTGTACAATACATCATTTAGAACGGCGCTTAATACTTTGCACCATGTCCAGCTCAGGTTGCTACTAAGCTAAAATCAAAAGCTAGAGTCACATATATGTCTGCTTCCTTCCAATCTATAGAATCTGTAGTAACAACATTTGAACCTTGGAACCTTGAATGCCTATTAGACTCTAGCATGTCTCTCAGAGCTGTCTTGCCTTACTTCGTAGCGTGGTCCAGATAAGTTAAGCGCCTGTGGGGCGTGCTAAATGGGACCCGACCGACAACGGTCTCCGTGCCGTCGCCTTCGAGAGGTACCCGTCCCTCCAGCATTTAGCGGGAAGGTACAATTTTATCAAGTTGCTAGGTGATAGATGATGTATACATACGTTGAAGCGGATGCGGATGCGGAAAAGAGCAAGAGCAATATCAAAGTCAAACTTGACCAGTCCTTTCGACGTCGCACAGAATAGTCACACTTGATCAAATAAGCGTGGTACGTGCGTGTAGAGGCTTGTTTGCGTTTTATCTACTACATCCATATGATATAATAGAGCAACTAGAACATGCTATGAGATAGGTAACCATTTACTGGACCTGACATTATTGGACATCGTAGACATCACACTACACGCCACCTACATTCGGCATGTCACGAACTTGCTCTTAATAGAGAATCTTATATTAAATCTGTATGTCTCATATATTCAACCTCCTAATTATGCTAGGTACTTGTGTATCTATATGCGTCTATGTAAGTTTGTAGAGAACTTTTTATTATAGAGATATAAAACTAATGCGCGTCCAATAATTATAGCTTCTAATAGGTCAATTTGCTTTTGTTTTTTAGTCTAATCCAGCACATCCAGGTCAGTCAGGTGTACGTTCAGCAGGGATATCCTATGCTCTTATGCTCCTATGCCTCACGAAAAGTCTAAGCACATCTCGAGTTGCCCAGGTGCTCTTCTAAGGCGGGGCAGGCCTCAAAAATATTCACCACCTCCATCTCCGCCATCATTCTGACAGCGAGGCGGATGGTGTCATATTTTCTAACTAAAACCCTCCCTAGACAAGGAATAGTAAAAAAACGAGGCGCGACGATCCTTGACGGGAAATAAAGGTTAGAAAAACTCGGGAATGGGCTTATTTTCGGACGGCACTTTTGCGGCATCCATTCGACTGGAGACGTTACCGTCGAAATGGCTAGGTAACCTTAGTTCCTCACTTCCTTAGTTTCATACGCGGTCAGTTTTGGCCGGGGCTCTATCAAATAAACCCTTACTATTTTGAGAGTTGTCTTTCTACTTTTATATTTTTATACTTTCTATTACCTACATTCGACGGTTCCGCATGCCAACATGCGAACAAGATTTCTCCCGTTCTCAAATCAAAACCAGACCCCAAGGTCCAGACTCGGACAGTTGAGCAGGATCATTGCATTGCATTGCCCAATGGCCTGGAAAAGCGGCTGATCCAGTACCTGCAAGTACAGACATGCGTATCCTTGGTTTCCTTAGGTCTGGTACCGTAGGTACCTAGTGCTTGGGATGCGGGTATGCAATGTGTGAGCGGCACGTCTTTGCTCTGGTGTATGGAGAAAACGAGGGACGATGGGTACATAAACTTGATAGGAAGGTATTGTCCTCGACCTGTCTGCCTGTTTCAAGGCTTCTAGTTCCATCGGCCAATCTCTTGTCTTGCTGTTGGTAAAAAGGACAAGAAAGCTACCTAGGTGCCAAAAATACCAACGGCACCGACTGACAGGGGTTGGACCAACTACAGAGTTTAAAAGCAGTTCGACGCGCCGCCTTGATTGGATTTCTTGGGGTTTCTCGGCACGGGGCGTGGCTTAGTGAGGTGAGGGAGATAGTTAATACGTACAAGATCACGCAAAACCGTTCCCTAAATACACTTACAGCCCTGAGCCTACTACTATACATGTAGCTACCCGGCGATCTCGGGCTAATGTATGTAGGTGCTCTTAGGGGTAGTCAACGTCACACGTAGAGGACTAGGGTGAGAGATGGATATATTCTACTATTTTAGATAGCATGTAAGCCGGTCAATTGCTGCAACTCTTGACATCATCCTATTTAGGTGGTTGCGGTTAAGGTCGACCTTTTGGCGCCTCGACACCTATTGTGTAGGTATATACGTTCACCGCCAAAATTTCAGAATTAGCGTATCGTGGGTCTAACGCAATCGCTTACTCAAGCTTGCGTTAATGCACTTTGGGAATTTGCGGTCTACGACACCAACATCGCAAAACGCACCTTTTTCTAGTTGTAGAATTCCTATATCAGCGGCGACAATTGCCGAATGAGTGAGGAGTAGGGATATGATCCCTAAATCATTGTGAACTTCCTCGCGCAATGAGGATGGGGGCTTAGTGAGATGATAGGTAGTTAAATTCGGTCATCAAAGCTGAAGTTACTGATAGGGAGCAAGCACCCCTCCCACTCTGTCCCGCCTTAGCCAATCCGAACAAGTGACGATTTTACTACCACGCCGCACTCGTACGCATGGGCACTTTCTCGCAAACTTTGTACCTATGTCCTAGGTCAGGTACTAATATGTAAATTTCAGACCCCAACTAAATCCATTTCTAAAACTCGGATAAGAAACGGTGTAGCGAACTAATAAATGGCCGCCTGACAGGTGGCTAATTGCTTAGTTAGGAGCAGCAATTCACAGATTATTGTCATGGAGCACGGCCGTCATGCGGGTAGAGTTGATGTGACATGCATGCATCCACGGTCATGCCGTGGGTACATACATGCTGGGACGGCATTAAAAGAGGCGTATAAGTCGACTCAAGCATGGATATAATCATTTCGAGATATGTCCATAGACTTAATCCGGTTATCTGACTTGATTGCAACCAGCAAATGTACTGTAACAGATATTCTATGGTGCCATTGGCGTATTGTTTGGTTTTGATTTAATATTCTTATATATGGCTGTCTTCTTAGTGGTGATCGGGGTTTTAAGGGATTGAAATCGGCAAGGATGTTAGCAACTTTACGCGGCCTTCTTTATCTGGGAATCCCCATCTCCGTCATCAGTAAAATGTATGGGCAAGTACATATACATAGCAAAAAGTGCATACATGGTGGTCATCGGTCCGCCGTGCATCAGCGATCTCCATGATTGTCCCGTTCTAGCAAGTCCGCTGAACGATTTGCCCATGAGGGCTTTGTGCTACACCGGTTCGTGGTCAGATAATACTATGATACTTAATATTGCGGCATAATATTTTGAATATATGCTGTGGAGCGCAGGGTATTACTACGTAAAGGATCTGATATGCCAAGGTATTATGTTAAGCAATTCACCGCATTCAGTTGGTCGGAGTTAAGACGATTTCTCGCGCCAAGGGGAACAAATTTATATCCTCGAGTTAGGATTAGGAGGCACAAAATATAAAACATGTGCTTCCAATATATACCTGATATACATGAGTGCTGATGTTGAGTTTCATAGTTCCAGAGCACTGCATTGCATACCGGTAGGTGGTGTTAACCTCAAGATGTGACATGTCTATCCGAATCTTGGGCGAACTGGGCGAAACAACCCCAAAGAAGAAAGAGACTTACCGAGCCAAAAGTTGCAAATCGGAGGTTTCGGCCCATGGACCCGCAAAAAGGATTTCAATTGGCAATTCTAGGTCACCGTCTAATTATTCGTTTATGTGTATCCCATACCTCTTATTTCTTGGGTGAGGAAAATGATACATATTGACAACATGTAAGAAATCGCAACTTTGGCTCTATGTGTCGTATATTCGGTATCTAGTGACGGCATTTTGGCATTCTATTAATCGCAAACTTTGCAAATATTATGTCATGTCAACAAGGCGGAATAACAGGGCAAGGATATTACTGTCATAGTGTTACGAACGAATAACGGCTTCTAATGAAGTCGTGTTTGATATTGGCTCAATATTGTCTCTGCTAGGTTACTGAATAGTGGCTTAGATGTTTCCTACTGAATCCTGAATCAGTAACACTCATTAGGTACGTGACATCGCCTATCGCCAGCCTTGCGTTACTACAGAAGTAAACAATAGTCCCGAGATGTCGGAAACCCATGACCAGAGTTTGCTAGGTAGCCTCGTTCTGACGTTCTAGTTTCATCATTGAAGCAAGGCTGTCATGCCACTTTTCGCCTCTTAACCCAAACCCGGCATTTCGATCGAAAAACCTGGTCGATTTATACTTGGCCTTGGCTGTTTCGAGGTTGGCGTAGTACATACAATGTAGTATGTTGTGACCTTCGGAGCCAAGGCATTACCTTAGGTATCAAGGACTTTTTGGCATCAGTGTCGGATGATTTGGAATGCTGGAATACTATCAAGCCACTTCTATAAAACAACAAATAAGAGGCCTTAAACTATTAGGTATTCGCATCCCCATTATAGGCAAGGAAGATGTCTAGCATATCGATGGTATCCGTACCGTGTTTGTGGAACAGTAGCCGTTATGCCCCGCAATTTACATTTACCCCTGGTCATTTTTTTGTTCGAGATTTATGGGATGGATGGTGTTCTGAAGTTCATACTCCATACAATACATGGTATGCGCTTGCTAGCAACTAGCCGCAAAGCCCATGACCTTTACGAAGCTGCCGTATTCGGCGACGTGCAGAGATTTTAATGTCCCGTCATTACAGACATGACAGTAGCTCCCGAGCCCTGCCGCGCGGTAACTCCCTATGTATGGCTAGCCGTAAACCGAGAACCGAGAATGAGAATGTACCCAAATTCTGATTCGTGTGTTTTACTTGCTGGGTAGGTTGGTAAGCTCATGTGCTAGTACTTGGAACTGCCGTATTAAAGAGAAGTATTTTGCCAAGTATCGTCTTGTCAACAAATACTTCCGTACGTATAGCTACTAGGAGCGCTACATAGTACGTAGATAGCTACGTAGCTGAAGCTCTTAGTGCTGAAGTCTAGAATCTTTCTGGCTTAGGCGCGGGTATATAAGCCACAGCTAAGCATGGCAGCGTGGGAACAGTTGCGGGTTCACCCAAATTTTCTGTAAAGCCACGTGCGCGGTTAGTCAGGCCACATCAATAGCTTCCTGTCGTAAGCAATATTTCGCACGCTTTAATAAAATTCATACTTCTTAGAAAACAACAGAGTCCACAGTAAAGTCTATAGGAGCTGACACTCACGAAAGCCTCCATCGCCACTTACTATAGAATAGTCGTTCTCGGTTAAGCACGGTCGAACCGCTCTGACGTACTACGGAGTCTTGAACCCGCACTTCGAGCTGACCGGTCAGGCTCGAAATATGGAACCCTGTGACACCCTTAAATACCTACGCAAATCCTTCTAAATATAATCAAGCTTAATCTTCAGTCCTAAGACATGGTAAACGCTCTGCTATGCACGAACCTATTGCTTGCGCCAACCGAGCAAGACCGATATCTGCGCGAATTAAGGGTTAAACGAGAGCTACGGTGTTCCCAGATTTATTCCCCTCTTGGAATCTAGAATTTTGCAAATCTGAAAATCTGAAAATCCTTAGGGATGCGATTTTGCTGAGCGACCTTGCGCATTACCCAGTATGGCAGTGAGTCCGCAGTAAGCGAGCGGACGGACGTTCAACATTCAACGTTCAGCTCTCTCTTTGCAGTGTGGCGCCCAATGAGATTTGCGATAGAGTCCCAGAGTCACGGACATGGGAAGATCAAGCTTCCCAGTGGTTTCAAACTTCGAGCTGCGCCGCCGCATACAACCTGGTTTTGTGGACGAACTATCTCGATGATCTCGTTATAGTCGTAGAGGGAAGAACATAGCCCGATTCGCTTCGATCCCTTCAGTGGCTCAGACGTGTTATCACGGAGATGGAGTATTTTTTCAGACGAGACATTGAAACCTTTGAAGCGGACATCAAGAGCTACACTAAAAGCTAGCCTTGCAAATCTTCGGACATCCATGGAGGCTAGTACGTGTACACCAGGTACCTGATCGCTACCTGGCTAGGTGGGCTGGTCAGTAACCGCATGCTCATCTACGTACTATGTAGTCCTTACCGGATTTTCAATCGTTGCGGCTCAAAAGACTACAGCGTACTTAGCAAGAGCTGATTTTCTCTCACATTTTTCAGCCAATAGTTCCTCATGCGCAACCCCATGGGGTTCTGTGGCTATGAGTTAAGTTTACGGGTGCGTACAACCCATTTATGGTGCAGTGCATAGAGGTGCATCGGCAATTCGACAACGCCAATTAGGTAAACACAAAGATGAATCCTTCCGACGGAAGACCAATGGAAAAATTCTTCCTAGCAGCGTTGTAGCATAATTGCGAATCTCGCATTTGACTCTGCAAGAGCGCGATAGTATACATCCCATAACGGTCAGATATTCGCATAAAGTCAGGTCATTATTATGCAATCTCGCAGGGCCAAATCTCCGTCCAAGGGGTCCCCAATTGGTCCCCAATCAAGGAATTTTCAACACATCGTAGAGAACCGAAACAACGGTGTCGATACAGTCGAACCTCACTAGCCTTATTTCGCCCGATTTTCCTTAGCTTCTCGAAAACATGTGATTCTAGCCGCCTTCTTCAAGCTTCTAGTCGGGATCTCAAGGACTTCTTGTATCAAAATGAACTAGAGCTGTGGGGCTGACATGACCTGCCCCCACAAAGGTTGTCGCCGAAGGATGGTATTTAACTTAGTAGAGGAAAAGAGTTTCAATATTGGGCAGCTATTTGCGTAATGTAATATCGCCTTCATACGAGCCCAGATATAGCTATGTTTAGGGTTCTACAAGCAAACTTTTCTTGGTTTGAAGACATCGTGTAGCTATACGGTTATGGCTCTCGGTATTTCGGACGAAAGGAAACGACAGGGATTTGTGAGGCTACTGGACCCTGAACCAGTTTTGAGCCTTAAGGACAAGGCTGATATATACTCGCGAATTTCAGACCATCGCGACTCTGCTTGTGCATGCAAGGTGAGTGAGTCTATCCCGGCACCCTTCTAGATAAGGGATTCATGGTGAGAATATCTTTGTTGTACATGTACATGCGCCGGATGGAAACACTAGACTTACTAGGTAAAATAGTAGCGACCTTAGCATGAATCGGGAAAAGACGTGCCGATGCTTTAGTATAGCTCGGTGGATCAATAAGCCTACAATGTCTTAGATGTTTCTTGTGAGAAGTATTGTACATGCCCTCCTACATACATATTACATACATATCCCACATAGGCACACCCGTCACGATGACATCGTTTACCTTAATTTGACCTAGCAGGAACCATACCTGGATGGGATGTAAGCCCGAGACAGAAAAGGTCCCTTGAAATGGCTTTGATTACCGTACGGCACATGATTTTGTGTCGATCACGTCTAGACCTTTGGGATCCTTGCTAGAATGTTACGTACACTCACCTGTCAAAAGAGTTCTCCATTTTTATCTTGGTGTGTTATGTGTCAAGGGTTTCTTTCTATTGTCAAGTATACTACCTACATACTACCTATATCAAGGCAGGATAGAGCTACTGCAAGGCACGTAACTGCAGATTATGTAGTCAAAACAAACTCATTAAACACATTCAAGTCCAAAAGAGCCACTATTACGAACCGAGTAATTATATACGACGTACATAAGATTCTTCTAGTGTATTGATATCTCTATGCAATTGGGCATCAATAATTATCAGCTTGGCAAATGATCTGCGACGCTACCGAGGTAGCGGTCCACCACGGGCTATAATGGCTATAGTAGGATCGTTGCGGTTATTAACTAACAGGGTCCATTAAAAAAAATCTATCCCCTACCACTCTTCGACCCAAGCAGCCAAGGTATGGCACAATTCACCTCCATGTTTTACTCACGTGATTGCTGGCGATACCAAGTCAAGAGCTTCACCGTAGTCCATGCGCGTCAAGGATCCCCGCCTTTTTCCCAAATCCACCAAGGTGAGAAATCTGCTACCTTAAGGATGGACTCGTGTTCCATCCTTGATTGGCCACCCCCAGCGGCGAGAAGTCCGTAGTCTGGGTATTGCCATGGGTCTGTTTTGTTCGAGCCCCTCCAAGTCCAAGACGTTGGGACGACGGCGTAAGGCATTAACGTTGAAGCTTCGCGCAATCCGATCATGAGTGTCCAACGAACTCGCCATCATGTAGTCTATCTGCGCAACTTATCTTGAAACCGACATGATCTACGGAAAAATCTCATCACACTATTGGAATTTTTAAATCTCGAAGATCTAGCCCCAACGCATGATCCCTCGTTTTCTCCGAAGTAATTAGCATGCAAGGGAGTATACGGATGACGGCAACATGGCAGATCTTTCGAATCTGTAAGCTGACGAAGCGCAAGATGATTTCAGAGTGATAGTCGCTAGAGAAATGCCGGTCTTCCACATGAGAGAAACGCACTGTCTTAGACATGCTTTGTGCGCTCTTCACCTGCCACGCTGAGATGAGACAATTACATATAAGACAATTTGGTAAATTGATAAGCCTCCAACCACGAACCACGAGGCGCAACGGGATGACGCGCTCAGTCAGCCCAGCCTCGTGCGAATCTCCGACTCTGCCAAGACTGCAGCTCTCCTAACATTGCTCATCATAACCATTCACAGTCAGTCGTAACATTAAACAGCAACTCTAACGATGTTTCCAGATACGGCATTCTCTTCGTTTCGTTACCTGCGGTTACCCGCGCATATGTAGGTAAATTACAGTCATACTTCATCGCTATGACAATGAGCAGTTCCCCTGGAAATACCATCTGATACTGCATTACGTATACTCTAATGAAAGCCATGGTTGAGGGATCTCACCGGTCGAAAAATCACCCAGTGTTTTCCTGCTGAAAAGTAACATTTTAGGCCGTCCAACTTGGTACCGAAATCTGTCAAAAGTCTTGGCTCTCCATTCCAACGTTACAGTTCATCACTACTTGCCTACAACGCGTTATAGAACACGCAGATATATGTCCCCTCCGAAAGAGTCAACGCGGCTAGAGCGAACCAACGTTCCACTCTCACATCTTAACTTCCGTATCTAGTTATTCTGGTAAAACACTGCAGTGTAGTCCCGCCTCTTAACTCGCGCTCTCTACGACCTCGAATTGTGATATATCATTCCCAATAACCAGGTACTTTACACCGCGATACCCTCAAACTCCCGTTCGTCCAGCGTCTCGTCCAGGTGATAAGAACACGAACAGTAATTTCCATTGCCGGTCATTTCTGCCGGTCGTTGCTATGACCGTCAGCAACATCGTGTATGTTATGCATCTATCATACGAGAGAAATTGTAACCCGTTTCTTTCCGCTCGAGATACCTTCATTGGACGCTATGTTCGTTATTAATATAGGGCAAGTAATATGGTTATGTGGTAGGGTCATTTATTTCTATTATTCAATGGTACCCAATTCTCTTGCTCGATCTGAACAATCCCACTTTACCCCACGATACTCCCATAAACGCCCGTCGCCAATACGCTCGCTCATCCTGTCATCCCAAGTCTTACAAGCTTATCTCACTGATACCTTTTCATCCTTGAAAAATAAGAATGTGACCGCCTCCCAACACCAGTTATTTTGCGAGCTCTTGCTTACCAAGCTGTCGAATAGGTCAGAACAGGTAAAAGGGCTTACGCCTACTTCGCTCCTGGTTGCCGTGATTCGAGTATATCACATTGACACCTCTTCCCCATACGGCAACCCGTTAGCTAGCTGACCTCCCTTTTCTCCCCTTTCTGTCCGGTTTCCCGCGCCGTTGAACCTCGAGTATCGAAGCCGCTGCGGATGTATCCGCCGCTTGTACGATGTATGAGGTACGCGTGTGCAGAAGCGCGAAAGGGTCGCGCATTAGGGCTGAGGTCATGTGTGCGTCCGATGTGAAACACCTCCACGATTCGGATCGGCCATCCAATATCGATCTTGCAGATACTATCACCTTCTTCCTTCGCGCGCGCACGCACGCGCGTGCGTGCAGTACCGTAGCTAAGCTTCCTTGCTAATTCCCTAGTTGTGTGCGAGAAAAAAGAAAGAAAAAACTGCCGCCCTTACGTGCCGGCTTCGGATCTGACATACCGGTCCCTTGCTTCTCAGCTTCATGCTTAGCTGCTATGTGCTGGGGAGCCGTCAGCGTGGGCGCGCGAAAAAAAAAATCAAATCACAGAATCCTTTCGCGCGTAGCTGCCACGCATACTTTACCTACATACATATTTGCCCTACCCACGGCATTTCGGAAGATACGGAACCAGCTCGCTGGGTAGAGGCGCGAGCGCTGATTGCGTCGGTACCAACCGACTTAGCTAGATTGTCGGTCCCGGGTATCTCCTCGGAGATGTCAAGTAACCCGACGCAGTGTTTGCTATCCTAGGTTTAAGTTGAAGATAAGTATAATATCAGGTTTCACCCTTTACCCAAATCCATATCGTCGGGATTCTTTCCCTTGTCGTTCTGAAGAAGAAAGATGCACATCCCAACCTATCCCAATCTATGTAATCCCATCCATCCATCCCACCACACATAACAGGTTCGAAGCCCCCTTCATAGGAATAGCTAGCCCGGAACCAGCAAGGCCGCCCCTCCATATTCGTTTACCATGTACGCATGTAGTTACTAGGTAACTTTCATCGCATCCCTTGCTAGGGTTAGATAGGACGCAAATACGACATGACTAGAAAAGGCAAATTTAAGCTGGTGGGATGCCGAATAGTTGATTAAGTAGAACAACATACGTACTATAGGATGTCACCAGAGCGCGAATGGTAGATGGGGGCGCCTGCAAAAGGGACCTGCAAGTTACATGATACATAACAGTCTATTGGATGCCAGCTGCATTTCAGAAGCCTCAAAAAGTGCTCCGTTCATTTTTACCTCGTTTCCTTTAACCTGGTCCTCGGCTCCATCATTGTACATGTTAAGCGCATGCAAAGCTCAGAAGCGAGGGGTCGCGATGGGGCATTCCTGTCGAGGTCGCAGGTCGCAGGTCGCAAAGGCGAACAAGAGACCAAAAATATTTGCGGTGTGTCCTCTATTACTACCAAGTTCTACCTATCAGAACAACGATTAACAAACCCGTTTCTTCTCCGCTCCTTTCATCATCTGTCATAACTTCGTAATAGGATTTGTGGCATGATTTGCTCGATTCCAATCCCAGGGTTCTTCGAGATTTGAGACCCGCCCGAGCCCGCATTCCCAAGTGGGAGGGAAGGATGAGACGTAGGCGTTCGGAGATAGGGTCGTGCTAGGAACGACCACCACTCACCATTAACCACTCCTTGCTCGCAGCCGTTCCTCGTCCGAGCGGACACACCCAACCGCTTGCATCAGAAAAAGGCTTGCATGCTTGCTTTGGGGGTGTGTGGAAACGCGCTCGCGAAAGCCTGGAGAGATCTGCAATTGCCTTACAAGCTAATTCGGAGACCGCGGGTCTTTACTGTCTACAAATATGACCTATCTCTTTTTTTTGCTTTTCTGCTCTTCGTGCGCGTCGCTATGCGGGCCACTCACAGTACGAGAACCGTTCTTCCTGACCCAACGCATGGCTTTCGACGGGTGAGAGGCGGCAGTGGGCGGTATGGACCTACGAGCTTGTGCATACGGGCGGTCGCAGGAAGGGCCTCTACTTCTTTTCTCTTTTCTTGGTTTACGCGAGAGAGGGAGCGCAGGCGCAGACGCGAAATATGCAAAAGAATGCAGAATGCAAATGCAAACGCAAAGGGCACCGGCAACATGGAAGCGCGTGACCAAATGACTAAACGAAATATGTCGACAATGCCCAGTGCCCAGCTGTCCCACGATTCCGGCAGGCAAAATTTTTGCAATGTTTGCTATGCGTTACGTACAGAAAGCTGTCGGTAGTCCTGAAATCTTCAATGGGGGTTGCGACAGCCTTGCCAATCTCGCGTCAGTTTCGAAAGCGGCAATGAAGATCGTCCCAAAGATCTAGCTTTCGTCGCTGCAGAAGTCTAGGTACCTATTATGCAAGTCCCAAAAAGCCCCCCTGAACATTTCTGCTTCCAGCGGTACTTTGGGCGGTGGCTTAGCTAGCTGGTTGCTGGCTGAACGCGTCCCTAAGAGACGAACTAGTGGCATTCGGGATTTGGGATTTGCGAAAGCAAACTCCGGCAAGGAAGATCAAGGTTGTCACATTATAGCCTCATGTTATCAAAATTATGGAGGCTATCGTTATCAGATTCTATTGGCGTCTAAAACTTCCTTTATGGGCGAAGCGATCGGTATAGCTCCTTATCACATCTCTTCTTTGTTTCAATTCCTGGTTCTGATTTCCTGGTCGTCTGCGCCTCGGGTTGGTGGTTGCAACTCTGTCGTTCAGCTTATTACGCTGTGTTAAGATTACGACTCTGCGACTATTGCGACTCCGACCAGCATCAGCAAACACTTCCTAGTTCATCGTCGCCTTGCGAATCCACAAACTTGCAGCTTCATTCCCCTGGCTCTCCGTCTGGTTCCAATTCCACACCCTCTGTAAATACCAGATCGCCCATATTCCCGAGAGCTTCGCGACCCGCCTCCTCCACCAGGATGCCGAGGGCCAGGAGCGCGGTTTCGTCCATGCTACTCTCGTCGATATTTGGGGCGGTAGGGTCGCTTGGGGATCCCTGGGTGGCGAGGGCGGCGTAGAAGTGACTGGCATAGCTGTGAATCGCCTTTAGCATGTCGCTGTCAGGTAGTATGCCTCTGCCCCCATCCTTCAAAGACTCGTGTGTCTGGTAGATGTCCTTCTCGGCGAAACGGACGGGCGCACGGATCCGGCGAAAGAGAACCTCCTCTGGTGCGAGCGTAGAGTCCCGGATATGGTCCCGCGGAGTTCGGACATGATGAGTTTGTACCTCGGATCCGGACCTAATGTCCAAAGGAAGATTGCTAGTGACTCGGGCTATTGAACTAGTCAACATCTCATCTAATTCTTAACGTAACGGGTCTAGCGAACCTGCTACAGCATCGTAAACATTAGCATCTCTCTTTCTGCGCTTTCGTCTGCCACCATCTAGGTCTCCATCGGTCTCAGACTCGGTAGCATTGTCTCTCTCTTCCGGAGGATACACGAAGCGTCCTTCTTTGATATTTTGAGATGCCATAATTAGGTATGTAATTAAGTACCGGGTGAGTGCTTATGTGATGATCGTGTGGAATTTGGCTAGTTGCTTTGTTTGATGAAGCTGAAATTCCTTTCAGCCTTTAGACAGTGCAGGTCCAAAAATCGCATTCTCATCAATTTTCATCTTTAGCTTATTCAAACGCCGACTATGCTGAAGTACAGTTTCGCCGGTGAATATAGATTCATAGAAGAAGCTTTGCACTTATATGATAAGTAATCCGCCTAAAGTTAGCAGTCGATTGTTTGAATGAATTTTGAAGCTTAAAATCATAAAATTGAGTCAAAAATGCGCCGATTGATAATACTAAGTAAATGTATTTCGTACCTCGGGATTTAAGTTTTGGTGGGGTCTCCTAGTACGACGGTGCCTGGAGAACTACGTAATACTTCCGTCAAATCTCCCCACCAGATTCGGAACTTGGAAGTTGGAACCTGAGCATTTGAATGCGGCTCTTGAACTCAATACAACGACATTTCTCTTTTTCTTAATATAGTAAACTTCCATCTTTTTTCATCTGTTTTCCTTTCTACTCGTTAGAGAGAAAATAGGCCATAACCGGCCTTTCATCCTGATGAATGAATCAATTGCTGTTTGAACAGGCCTGTGGCAATATCGGACCTAATGTCTTTGCCAGGCTGCAGACTACGAAGCTCTTGAACTCGTTTGGGCCAGCACCAGAGTTTCGTTTCGATGGCGGCGAGAAAGGCATTGCCGTTCGGGATGATGAGAAAGGCGCCATAGCCCCGGATCCAGCCTCTACTCTTTGGGCTCACCAGGCTGGTGTCAATGCTTTGGCCCTTGAACGTTTCGATGGCAGAATGTAAGCAAGCATCTAATGAGTCATCGTCGCAAAACATTTCATAGAATACCTTCATTCTCCATTCAAGTATCATATTGTCCATCTAAGCTAATGGCTTCAGCCTCGTATCGGGTGGGTTGGATGGCTCGATCAAGTTGTGGGACCTCGAGCAGTGTGGCAATCCATCCAAGCCTCATACCTTCAACTCCGTCGCCAACATTCCACGTTCTGATCAAACCCACAAGTTTGGAATCACCCACCTCTCCTTCTACCCCTTCGATTCAGCTGCTTTTCTGTCAACATCGTACGATCAGACCTTGAAAATCTGGTCGACGGATACAGCTAGCTTGTCAGCCTCATTTAATCTTGGATACAAGGTATACACACACGCAATATCCCCTATCGCCTCACACCTACTAGTCGCGTGTGGAACGCAGCACCCTTCTGTGCGTCTAGTGGATCTACGTACTGGTTCTAGTGTGCAATCGCTAGCCGGTACTAATTCAGGTGCTGTGCTAGCCACGTCATGGTCTCCGCGACACGAGCATGTCCTCGCTACTGGGAGTGTGAACGGGGCTGTTAAGATCTGGGATGTCCGACAGGCTGGTGGTGTAATTGGCATGTTAGATCAGGAGGACAGTCTAGGCTTGTATTACAATGGCCTTCTAGACGCCGCCAGTGGCAAAGTCAGAATTCGCGCCTCGGCAAAGGCCCATGCGGCCCCGGTAAATGGCTTGACTTGGACAGATGATGGAGAGTACATCATTTCAGCAGGGCACGACCGACGTATTCGAGTTTGGGACGCTGCGACGGGTAGGAATACCCTCGCGAGTTTCGGCCCGAGCATCAAGAATAACCAACTAGCAAGCGTCACTATGTTCACGTCACCAGTCGGCCTGACCCATCCTGGTAAAGAGCTGCTCTTTTGGCCTAATGAAACGGAGATACTTGTTTTGGACTTGCACGATGGCCACGTGGTTTCGAAGCTGAGGGGAACAGGTCCAATGATGGCTGGCGTCCAATCCGGTGCCGGTGCTCAGCGGACTGTCAAAAATCGGATTTCTAGCATAGTGTGGAGGGGAGCGGGAGGTGGAGGTGGTTCAAGCGGTGCTGTGATGGGAGGGAGTAATACTGCAGGCGCCATCTATTCAGCCCACCTCGACGGCCAGATCAGAGCCTGGACACCCCGCCTAGAGGGGAGCGACGACGAAGACGAGGACGATTCCTTAGATGCTGCTAGCGAGGAGAAAGCCAAGAAACGGAAAGCGCTTGATGACATCTTCAAGGGTCTAGTGGGGAGGAAGATCACCTTTACCTAAGGCTAATGCTGAACAAGAGGATCGTGACACATACATATATCCCTGGTACTCGGCAATTTTCTGCAATGATACCCATGGAACACCCAATACCAGGCAGTCTACGAGAGGGCTGGTTCGCTTACAGTTTAAAGAAAGTTCCTTATGGCTCTGCGGATGCCAAGCTGTCTTGCAGAAGGAATGGGGCCTCGCCTCTTAAAGACCTATAACGGCTTCGTTATCGGCTTTTTTGTTAACGTTCAATATCTAAGACTCAATGAGAACTCACCGCTGCTCCTGCAGATCTCCAGTCCTCTAACCCCTCCTACGGCCCCAGCTTGCTCACGAGTTCTAATCCCCACATGGATAGCGGGACTGAGGCCAGTTCACCCAGCGTCCTGTGTGTAGGCGCAAGCCACGAGATGCCTGGGGGTTCGGGATCGTCTTAGTAGGATATCGCATCGCTAATCTATCCGTACGATGTGGAATATCCTACTGGCAAGCCGGTACATGTGAACGAAGAATATGCAAGTGTGAGGGCGGCGCGTACATGCCCAATTTGGGGAGTTGTCTATGGTTGACTGTGTTGCTATTTGTTGTTGAGACATGTACATATGAATTGGTTACCTTTCTGGTGCCCCTAACAACAACAATCTAACTCACTTTAGGCTAGCCTTCCAACTATCCCCCTTTTCGACTAGCACCAATGGCAACGTTGGAAGCCATGATATCTATAGACTTTAGAATGTGGATTTGAATATCTTCTTCGAGATGAATTTATACTCACATGAAGAAATTTTAACAAACTAGAGGTGTTAATACCCGTAATGCGCGTAAAAATTCTACATCACACATAGATTAAGTATCTGGGAGGTACTTAACAGAATTTTATATCATACTTCAACGCATTGTAATACAATACAAATAATAAAATGATTTCGTTATGATGTTATTCTCATATATCTTTTTAAGATATAGGTATTCAATCCGGTAAAAATACAGCCCATTCCAACCTTTTTATTGTATAGGTATGAAATAGCATTCCTGTAATATTAGTTGAACAAGTTTAAGGCTTTATATAATACTATTCATAGGGATATTAGCTTTATCACGGTATTTCGATCTATAGGTACATGCCTAACCTAGAATACAATTTAAGTTGAAAAGGAAGCTTAGGTATCTCGGCTTAACCAAATGCTATATTTCAATACTATGTAAAATGCGTAGGTCGAATAGACTTGATGGACTCGTTAGATGCTTCTTGTGACTCATTGGTCCTTTGTTCTATGCAAGTTAGATCGAATATATCGAGGCAGCTATCCCTTGCGTAGATGCGAAGGAAACTCTAACTATGATAGGTCGATAATGCTTCAACAAACTAACACATTTGTTTGTGATATATAAATATCTTTAGTATAGGTTGGCGATATCGATTGATGTCATACAAAGAAGGATTTTTCTCGTTATGAGTTACCCTTGTGGCTGTACCTTAGGGTTGGCAGTCATCCCTTTGTTCACATCACGAACAGTCTATCCTTTCCCCGCAAGACAATAGCTATTCTCGGCCCTCTTCTACCTCGGTATAATTGATTGTGATAAAAGGAAATCCTCGTAAACTGTCCGCATTTTTCTAGGACACACTTTTACTTTTTCACTCTCCAAATCCCCTTGAAGCTATCGCGAACACATCACACTATCAGAATGGCAACTCCAACCAAACCGACTCTCCTGATCGTCCACGGCGGCTGGCACATACCCGACCACTACGCCAAACTAATCAAGCCCCTCCGCGAGGCCGGCTTCGAGGTCCACATCCCGCGGCTCCTCGCCATGAACGAGAGCCGGCCTCCCAACACCGACCTCTTCACCGACACGGACTTCATCCGGGGCTACGCGACGAGCCTGATCGAAGCGGGGCGCTCAGTCGCGGTGCTAATGCACAGCTACGGCGGGCAAGTCGGCACGAACGCCTTATACGGGCTCAGCGCTAGGGCGCGCGCGGCTCAGGGTTTAAAGGGCGGGATATCCCACCTGATCTACATGTCGTCGTTCGCGATGCCCGAGGGTAAGAGCATGATAGACAAAGTCGCTGAATTTGGGCACATGGAAAAAATGCCCGTTGCCTTTGGCTTCGACGCGGATGACAGCTGCGTGCCGAATTTCCCGAAGGAGGGGTTGGTTGGCGAGCCGTACGTCGATAAGATCGATCCGGAGGAGTTCAAGACGTATGTTTCCTCGCTGGTGAGGTGGAATGGGAAGTCCATGTACCAACCTATCAAGAACACGTCTGCCTGGAGGGATGATGTGGATATTTCTTACATCTACACGTCTGGGGACCTTACGGTTCCGGTCGATTATCAGAAGAATATGGTGGAGTATATGGAGAAGGAAGGAAAGACGGTTCAGACGGTGGAAATTGACGCTTGTCACTGTCCACACCTTACGTCGACTCAGGAGGTGGTTGACGCTATTATCAAATTCACTTCTACATAGGAAGTTCCTAGACGGGGGTCCTTGGCAGTTGTAGGGTTATGCACAAGTAAGAATAAGGGTTAATTCAATGAGCATAGGTACATCTTTGATCCATTGTGCGAACTCTACGTAGGGCCCCATTCTCATCGAGTGAATATCCGGGGAAGAGTGTGATAGGGGCAATAGGGGAGCTTCCATATTTTCAGCCTCGTTTCCCCTACCCCTGTGAAATGCGTCTTTCTTGTTTATGAGATGGACTAGACTCAAATATACATGCACCTAAGCACAGATTACATTAGTTGCCTTTAGCTTATGAGATGAATCCAACGTGCCAACCTCCCAAGTATGCATGTTGTCGCGGAAACCCTGGCTAATTCTGGTACTTGGGATCGCAAAAGCGACTACATGATAGAAGTACTGGTACTTGGAATGCTGAAGCATATATGTTTGTATCGTATATCATCCTGGTATACTAAGAAATATACCCTGAGAGAAGCTAGACGGTCCGTGTAAGTACCGGTACTTGCTAATAGTTCAACTATACTAAGCCTTTTCGACGTGCGAGGCTCCCGGCGGAAGACACGGGATGACGCATATATCTGTCCACTTTCTTAAACTTCTATTGCAGTCCACTAGTATAATCCTACTGTGACGAAAGTAAGGCTGTAAATTTGATAGGTCTTGTATATCTTGAAATGTCTTAGATCCGCCGCCGGAGGTTAAGGGCCGGCATATGGGATGTCCTTGGCATCTGGAGTCTGCATGAGGAGCTGAGGTCGAGGTGAAACTAGCTTCGGTCTTAATTCCGCTTGATGCTTTTTACGTAGTATTTACTAAACAAGATAACATTATCTTAGTTCAAAGGGTCAACGTTCCTTGGATAGGATATCGCAAGCGACCCCTAAACATAGCTTCAATATTTGTAAGTAAGTACTTGCTTACCTAAATGAGTAACTGCGTATCTTCGTGACAGCCCTACCGCTAACTCGGGGAAGTTGTAGCCGCAATATGTACCGATAAAATGGCCTGTCAAGTTCTAGGTCTGATGGAATAACCCGGCCCTAACTTAACTATGTGTATAGTGATGTAACATAGCTCGTGTGGCATGTGACTACCATGTACGTAGTAAGTGGGATAGAAATACCCCTGTTGAAAGAAGATAGGCGTAAAGTAATACAAGGTAATTGACTATAACATTGCAAGAAACTATCACGGCAATAGTCATCTAACTCAGTCGTAGGAAGCCTGATGATTGGTGAGGGTAAAGTCTTTCTCTATCATCAATGGCATAGTTTCCTATTCCCTGAACGTACCTGCTTATGTGTTCTATTAAGACAGGATTTATTGATGTGTGAATCTCGATCTCGGACACATGTGTTCTCCATACCGATTCGGGATCTGGTTCTGATGGTGATAGACGCTATAGTTACTAGTCTCGCGTCAACTGCTTGGCGGACGGTACACTAATGGAAACCCATGTTAGCCTCTGTTAGCTGTCAATAACGTCCATGCCGATTGGCCATTAACTTTAGGGTCAACGCGTCTGCACCATGTGAATCATAGTGCATTGACATAGGTACGGCCTGCTCGTCAAAACGTCCGGCGACTACTAACATTAGGGCATTCGGGTTGTCGGGGAATTCAGGGGGTCAAGGGTATAAGTGGCCTTACTCGGTAATTTGCATACTTACACACCACCATCGCTCGCTCCTTTACTTCTCTTTACGACATTTATAGCTCAATCCGCGGCACTAGTGTATGACTACCTACTAGCGACGGGTAGTAAAGCGAGGCGATCGAAGAATTATCATATAATAGGCTTCACGAGCATCTTCTCAACCCGTGATCCTTCATTGTCAACGTAGAATCGTACGATTACAGCCTCGTCCGTGTAGTTCGGCGGAATATTTACCTAGTAGGCACGGAGATGTTAAGGAAGAAGGAACATGAACTGATATTAATATTGCCTGCTTACAATTAGCACTGACGCACTCAATCCTGCAATCTAGTTCAATAGGGGCAATCAGTATAATGGGAACATTACTTCGACAAGAAGGTACTTACTATCATAGGTCACATAATGAACTCAAAAACGTAGAAGCGAAAATATGTACATAGTATATTGGTATCATAAGTGGCGAGAGTATGAACATGATATCCCTAAGTAAATCCATTGATGTTTGACGCATTAGAGAGAAACCCTTTTGTGTACATGCCTCCCTCGAAATCCATATGCCTTAACAATAATCAAACAGAAAAGTTCGTAGTTCCATACACATGATCTCATACATATCGTAACAATTAAAAGAATAAGGCATGTCAAGTTCGAATCGGAACAAGACATGACCTCACCATAACTTCATTCAAGTAAATGCAAAACATGATTTCGTTAGTCATTCCATAGCAATACTTCATACTAGCCACCATTACTTGAACAATTTCTTGAAGGCAGCGCGGATTTTCCCTGGAGGAGGCTGCTTAGCGGCCTCGGCCTCGGCTTCGCGAGCCCTCTGTCTCTCCTCTCTTCTCGAGCTTCTGTGCTCGTCTTTCGGAACGGAAACTTTAGAACTAGAAGGCTGAGCCTCGCTTCCGTTCTTGGTCTCGGTTCTACGCCTCTTAGAATCATCATGAGACCTATGGCTTCTAGGTCGGGGGGCGTCTTCGGATTCGTGGTAGGACTTGGTGGTGCTGGAACGCTTCAATGTGGTGGATTTGGGGGCATCCTTGGTTGACGAGGAAGTGCCATTAGTACTGGTAGTACCAGAGCGAGGTGCATGGGTTGGTGCTACGGTGCTCTCGACGTTCTTGAGATCGAAGAATTTCTTGTTTGAAGATGAAGACTCATCCTTCGTAGAGTGCCTCTCTGACCGAGGTCTTTCGGAGTGCCTTTCAGAATGCCTTTCAGAATGCCTTTCAGAATGTCTATCGGAATGCCTGTCGGAGTGCCTTTCGGAGTGCCTTTCGGATTGTCTTTCTGAATGAGATTTTTCAGAGTGTGCCTTTTCCGAGTGGGCTTTTTCCGAGTACGCCTTCTCTGAGTGTGCTTTCTCTGAGCGAGGCTTTTCAGAGTGCTTATCAGGGTGTTTATCAGGGTTTGATTTCTCGGATTGCCTTTCCGAAAAGGATCTTTCGGAGTGTCTCAAGGAGTGTGTCTTGTCGGAGTAAGAGACGCTGTGCCTTCTTGAACTACGATGAGAGGAATGACGGTCGCTAGGTGGGGCCTCAGGTTCCTTTCCTTTAGTTTCTCTCGTCTTTTCGCGGACTTCGCGGGAAGCGCGTCTCTCTTCTTTACGTTTGTCGTGAGCAGCTTGCTCCTCAGGGGTACGTTGCTTGTGACTTGAGAAACTACGTGAACTGTCGAGTGAATACCCGCTATCCTGAACTTTAGGCGCCGGGACAAATGAACGATCGGAAGCCGACTTCACCGACACGTTACTTTCTTTTCGGCGACGAAGATTTTCGCCGCTGTCCTTTTCGTCCTTTGATCGTGATGAGTGATGGTGCTCACGATGGCTACGCCGATGCCTGTGACGTCGCTCTTCTGCGGATTTCTTCTCTTCGTCATCTGTAGACAGGTCAGCAACGGGCACTGAAATATCATTCTGGCCATCGCTCTGATTCCCTGCCACAAACTCTGACGAAGAAGCAAAATCCCACTTCTGAGCATCTTCTTGAGACGAACCCAGGGCTTTTGCTCCATCATCCTCCACTTGGGCACTACCCAATTGACCACCTTGATCATCGGGCGGAGTACTAAGCTCCCGAGTTGCGGCGTAAATAATGACAGCGGCTGCAACCGTCTCTTCTGTTTGTTTGAGTGTCTGTCTGCGTTGTTTCCTCACACTTCTTGCACGTCCCAAAGCCCTTGCCTTGGTGTCACTAAGGTCTGGAAGAACAATTCCCGGGGTTGTTGATCGGGGGACTAAATCATCAAATTTGATGATGCCAAATGGGTCCTCACCTGGTCGAGAGGGTACCTTAAAGTCACCCTCTTCGGTTTGTGTACCTATATTGACTAGAGATGGCCGAAGGGTTCTCTTGCTGCTCTTCTGTGGAATGTCTCCTTTTTCGACTGGTATGGATTCCGAGGGAGGAGTAACAGGCGATTTCATTTCAGGTGACTCAGGCGTAGCTACACGCGCTAGTTCTGGTGGATGCTCTGGGTCCTGAGTCGAAGAATCACTTGAGGCGGTTTCCTTATGATCAGAGTCTAATACATCCTTAGGCGTTTCTTGAGTAGAGGTAACAACGGTATCCACTAGGTTAGCTGATTCCTGAGGTGGACTCGATTCTTCTTTAACGACTTCTTTCTTAGAAACAGACGCGTCGTCATGATTATCTGGCTGAGGGTTAATAGGTTTTTCGGATGGCTTAAAATCGGAATCAGTAGAGATGGCAATTGGCTCGGGCTCTTGTGGTTTCTCAACAGGGACTTTTGTAGCTGTGGGCTCCGCCGGCTGCTCATGACTATGTACAGCACCGGCAGCCGCAATAGCAGTGGCGGCAACGATTGTTGATTCGCCAATGCCCACGTGTCCGGCATCCTCATTACTCAGGCTTTCCTTTTGTTCTTCTACTATCGCAGGAATTGGTGGAGCTTCGATCGATTCGTTTTCGTTATCCGAGGTCTTAAGGTCTTGAAATTTAGGGAGTTCTGGCTCTTGGTTGGAGGTCAAGTCTTTGCTCGCGGGCTCTTGAACTGGCTCTGATGGCTTGGCTTCAACGTCTTCGACTTGAGGCGACGGCTCTTTAGTAGTTGTCGGAGTTATCGGAGCCTCGCTCTCCTTGGTTTCTTTTGCTTCTTGTGGGAGGACTTCAGGATCCTTATCTACGTTGACTGGATTGGAATCGTCTGGCTTTGTTGCGGGTTCGTCATGACTAGCCTCCACTGGAACCGGTTCTTCTGAGTTAGGTTCAATTTCCTTCGAGGAGGCTTGTTCTTCATGTCCTTCTTTGGCCTGGGCGGCTGACTCTACTGAAGCGTCTGTTGAGGCTGCTGGTTCCTCTTGGACAGGTTGCTCTTGCGGGGTTGATTCCTCTGCAGGAATTGACTTGGCGGCGCTCTCATCCTCTTTTGATGGCGGCGTCTCTGTTTCGACGGGAGTAGACTCTTCGGCGATGTCGGGTGTCTTGTGAGCTTCCTCCTTTGGTGATTTAGGGACGATTTCCTTGGACATTTCAGACGCTGCATTGCTATCCACACTTTCGCTGGGCTGTGTCGGTTCGGATGTCTCGGCACTGGTTTGTTTGATTTCCTCTGAATCCCCTCCTTCGACCTTTGCGTCTTCCTCATCTTGCTTGGCATCCGTCTTATCTTCAAGTGGCTTGACGTTTTTATCGACCGGTTCAGCATTTTCTTCGATAGCTTTGGAGTCCTCTTCAGTTGACTCGAGATTTTCAGCGTCAACAGGCTTGTCTTCTTGGGCCAACTCGGTATTATCAGCTGACTTGACATCTTGGGGAGGGCTGATTTCTTCCTTGTCTTCAACGGGCTCGACGTCTTCGACTGGCTTGACCTCTTCGACTGGCCTAGCAGCTTCATCCGTTGGTTGAGTGTCATTTTCGACTTCGGCAACTGGTGTCGCATCATGAGCTGGCTTGTTATCCTCTTGGACTTCTTTGTTAGGCTCGGTTTCTACTTCAGCTGACTTGACATTCCCTTCGACTGGGATAATATTTTCCTTGTCTTCGGTGGGCTTCGAATCATCTTTGGCTCCTTCGACTGCCTTGGCATCCTCGGTTGGTTTTACATCACTAGAAGCCTTCGCAACTTCTTCAGATGGTTTTGGGTCTTGTTCGACTACTGCGGCGTCATCTCCAATAGCCTTGGTCTCACTGTCGGCCTTTTCAGCTTGCTCTACATCTTTCTCAATTGAATTACCGTCCCCTTCGGTTAACTTGGCGCTCTCTTTGCTGACCTCGACATCCTGCTTCTCTGCTGTCTTAGTTTCTTCTTGAACCGGATTCTCTTTGTCGACAGTTTCGGCTTCTAGGTCCACTGGTTTGGTATCTTCTCCAGCCGTCTCGGCATTACCGGTCAATTCAATTGGGTTGGTGTCTTCAGTGTCCTCTTCGACTTCTTTGATTTGTTGGATGTCTTCCTCAGTCGATTTGGTGTTGTTTTCGGCCTCTTCGGTTGTTTTCACATCTTGCTTGTCTTCCTCATTCGGTTTGACGACCTCTTCTACTGGTTCAGCTTCTTCGGTGGTTTTGCCGCCCTCCTCAGCTAGATTAGAGTCTGCAGTAGATTTGCTGTCCTCGGCTGGTTTGACATCTTCGACTGACTTAACCTCCTGAGAAGGCTCGCCTTCGGCTTTGGCAGGACTTTCGCTCTGCTCCGCTGGCTTAGGGTCTTCAATTGATTCAACATTATTCTCGGCTGGCTTTTCGCCTTCCTCAGTTGGCTTCGGGTCTTCTTCGGCTGACTTGACAACTTGTTCGGCTTCTTCGGTTGGGTTGGTGTCTTGCTTATCGTCCTCAGTTGGCTTTACATCCTCGATAGACTTGTCGGTGTCTTCAACGGCTTTGGCATCGTCCTGAACAGATTCATCCGGTTCACCTTTGTCTTCAACTGACTTCACCTCGGACTTTTCGGATGATTCTCCAGGTTCTTGCTGATCGTCAGTTGCGGGGTCGACAGTGGCTGTGACGTCAGCGGCGTCTACAGATTCTCCGGTCTTATTGTCTTGGGGCTGCTCTGATTCTTGTGGCTGAGTTGGTGTAACGACCTCAGGTTCGCTAGCTTCACGAGTAGTCTCAGTCGTAATAGGTGACTGTTCGGTAGATGATTCCTCTTTTGGAGGAAGTTGTCCCTCGGCAGGTTCGGAATGACGTTCCTCAGTTGAGTCGGCACTTTCGTTTGTATCGGCCTACGATTTCATAGTTAGTGACAATAAGACATACAATATAATGGGAGAAGGGTGGGGGTAAATTCGTATTTGTCAACATACAGAAGGCTCAGGAGCTGGTTTCGCATTGTTTTCGGAGTGAGTTGGCTCTGGAGGGATGGATTCCTCTCGAGTTTCGATAGCAGCACTCTCTTCCTTGTCCGTTGTCTCGACGTCCTTGGTAGCGATATCCTCTTTGGCTTCTACAGGTTTTGGTTTGCCAGTAGAAGTATCAGGGATTTCAGTCGTAGTAATTTCCTGTTCGGCAGATGGTTGCTCGTCAGGCTTAGATTCAGAAACTTCCTTCATCTTTTCCGAATTGATCGGCTCCGAGGGAGCAGACTGTTGACTTTCTGAGGTGGTATGGTCCGGTTTCTCTACCGCGCCGGCTTCCTTCACAATTTCTTCTTCGTGGCTTTCGGAAGGTTCTTGCCCTCCTATAGAATCCTGCTTTTCATCGACACTTTGAGCCTCGGCCTCATCTAGCTTGACTTCAGTTTCAGTCAATTTGACGTCACCTTCAGCAGGCTTTTCAATTGATTTGACTTCCTCTTCTGGTACCGCTTTGGATTCTGCCTGGTCAGCGCCTTGTTGCGGCTGTTCTGGAGGGGTTTCCTCGGCCTTTTCGGCCTCCTCAGTGCTCTCAATTGTGGTACTAGGTGGCTGCTCCTCAGTAGGGACACTCTGAGACTCATTTTCGGTAGCCCCTTCGCTGGATTCAATGTCGTCTTTAACAGTTTCAGCTTGTTCGGTGGGTGTCTCGGGAATATTTGCCTCGGGAAGTTTGACCTCCTTTTCGTCAGGCTTAAGGTCGTCTCCATGCACATCTGCGGACTCTGGTTGATCACTCTCTTGTGACTTATCGCTATCCTCTTGAGGGTGGCCAATAATAGTAGCATCGGTAGTAGTAGGTGTTTGTTCATCGGATGGCTTCGAGTCACCCTCAGCACGTTTCTGCTCATCACTGGGAGGTTTCTCCTC
Source organism: Annulohypoxylon stygium (assembly GCA_003314315.1). Lineage (NCBI taxonomy): Eukaryota > Fungi > Ascomycota > Sordariomycetes > Xylariales > Hypoxylaceae > Annulohypoxylon > Annulohypoxylon stygium. The sequence goes on from QLPL01000017.1 coordinate 284,237, forward strand.
TTTAGAGACAGACTCCTCAACCCCGGCGTTCCTTTCAGCCTCGACAGGTGCTTGTTCTCCCACAGAGACTTGCTCTTGCGCTGGTGCCTCTGACTCTTGAGACTCAGGTTTGACGGTATCAGCGTTATCTGTATTTCCCTGATCAACACTCTCATTCGAAGGTGGAGAGGCTATGACTGTCTCTTGAGAATTTTCGCTTTCATCTGGCGTAGGTTCGGGTTGGCTTTCGGGTTCCTTAGCTTCAATGACCTCAGTGGCCTCGGCGGTGCCGGTGGCGGAGGCATGATCTGAAGCTTGCGTGGTTTCAATGGGTGCCTCTTCATGCGTTTCGCCCGATGTCGGTGCCGGTACTTCGGCAGCTGTTGCCTCATGATCAGATGCGGTTTGTGAATTATCATGAACATCCGCCGTGTCACTTGTCTCCGTGTGAGACTCCGGCTCTTCCGGGGTCTTTTTGGGTGAGGGTTCAGACTTGGGTAGCTCTGATTCATCTGGAGTCTTCGCTTCGACCTCGGGAGTAGACTCGGCAAGCTTGGCTTCAGGTTGGTCATTAAGAGATGTGTCCTTTTCGTTTGTTGCTTCGTCGCTAGGAGGTGTACTAGTTGGCGCAGTCTCTGTAGTAGGCTCAACTGCTGGCTTCGTAGTTTCCGGCTCGATGGGCGCGGTTGTCTCCTCGTTAACAGGAGCGTTGGTCTCCTTGTCATCAGTTGGACTCGGCTGCTCAGGAGTACTCTCCGCAGAGACAGTCTCAGATGATGCCAGGTTCTCTGTGATCTTCTCTTCAGCTGGTGGTGGCGCACCGTCGCTCTCTGTCTTGTCACCACCTGATTCTTCGTCGTGAGCCTGTGTATCGGCGGGATTCTCTTCCGCGGACCCTTGTGCTTCTGTAACAGCCGTCTTCTCAGTTGATTCAGCCAAGATTGGTTTTGTCTCTGCTGTTTCCGTAGAGCCAGTGGGTGGTTCTGGCTCAACTGGCTGTTCATCTTCATTCGGACTGGTACCTAGTGACGCATCATTAGCTGGGATGTCGACTGCTTCGGCATCGGCTTTCACGTCTTGACCAGCGACGGTGGTGTCAATCTTTGCAGGTTCCTGATCAGGGTTAGTATCTCCAGTGCTATCAGTCTTCTCTGTCAGCTCTACTTCCGGCTTGGCGACATCAGTTGTAGATTCAGTGGCTGCAGGAGGAGGTTGTTCGGGAGATGATGGTTCGGCGGGTTGATGATCAGCGTCGGCCTCCTCTTTCTCTGGCTCTGGTATATTCTCAACTTCTTCAGACTTTCCCTCTTGCTCTTGGGATTCCTCGATGATTGTTTTACTTGATTCTTGTTGTGAAGCTTGATCAACAACATCGGACTTTTCGTTGTGGTCTTCTTTTGCCTCCGCTTGTATCTCAGGGCTAGAGGACTGAACATCGGTTTGTGATGTAGCCTGTTCAGTAGGCTTAGCAATCTCCGTCTCACTTTCGCCTGGCGAAGAGGAGTTTGTCTCATTGACCGATGTCTCTTTCTCAGAAACAGCGGGCGCTTCGTCTGCAGGCGGTTGCTGTGTACTATCATCGGGTGAAACCGAGTCACCAGTCGCGGTCGCATTCTGTAAATCGTCCACCTTATCTTGAGTTTCTAGCGTAGTTTGTTCTTGTGATATAGGATCTTGCTGAGAAGGATCTTGTGAGATGGGTTCTTGCGCAGGGGGTTCCGTAGGGGTGGATTGGACCTCAGGCTCAGGCTCAGGCTCTTTAGTGCTATCATCTTTGACCGCATCCTGTTCCACCGGTACCTCCGTTGAGGTTGCTAGTTCTTGTGAGGTGGATTCCGATTCCAGTTTTGGTGTTTCCTGCGGATTGGCAACACTTTCACTAACGTCTTTCTCAGGTTCAGACTTGGGAGCATCGTTTGTTCCTGACGCTGGTTGAGATTCTGTAGGGTTATCTGTAGGCTTTGAATCTTCGTTTTCCTCGGTCTTGGACGGCGTCTCAGATTTAGGTGCTTCGGTGCTAACCGGCTTGTCTTCGGGGGTCACTTCTATGGCAGACTTGGTGTCCTCATGAGATTCTACTATGTCGCCTGCAACTGCCGGTGGTTGATCTTGTTCGTCTGTATTTTTCGCTACAGATTCGGGTTCTGAGTGGGCATCCGGCGTTTCATTTTCCGCTTGCTTAGGCGCCTCTGATTCAGTCGGTACCTCGGCACCAGCAGTCGGAGGGGCCTCATTCGTCGCGGCCTCGGGTTCGCTAGTAGAGGAGACGTCTTTCTCGGAACCCTTCTCGCCGTCCTTCTCGACACTCTCCTCGTGAACTATCTCTTCAGCGGGAGGTGTGGTTGATTGCGCCGGCTCATTGGTCGGAGCGACACTTGCTGGGGTCTCCTCGTTTGTTTCTTTATTTTCTCCACCCTCAGCTGCCTCAACCTTTGGTTGACTACCACCCTCGGGCTCTTTAGTCTCGGTCGCGGTAGGCTCTGGGTTAGCCGGCGGAGCTGGCGGAGGTGATGATACATCGTCTGGCTTATCCGCTTTAGTCGGTTCGGGTGGAGGCGGAGACTCCTTCGGGACCGCATCCGCCGGCGGCGCTGAAGGTTCTGACGGTTCGGCGTTCGACTCCATAGCTTTCACTGCATTGCTAGTCTTACTCTTAGCAGCTTTTTCTTTCTTCTTCTCTCTCTCCTTTTCCTTCTTCTTAGCGTTCTTCTTCCTCTTCCCTGTGAGTGGAGGAGCGGCCTCCTTCGTTACAGGCGGCTCTTCTGGTTCAGCCTTCCCACCTTTTCCTTTCTTCGACTTTTTCGATTTTGCTACGGGCGGGGATATCGGCGCCGGAGGTGTTCGGGGTAACTGTAGTATATGAGGGATTTGAGGTGTGCTTGGCTCGGATTGGCCTTCATTCACATCGTCTTCTTCTAGCTCACTTTCGCCGACTACAAGGTGTATTAGCGCAAACGATTAAATTCTACAGATTTATATACCTTGATCTTCAACTTCTTCGTCTGAGGGCTGGACCCCAGAATATTGTATTTCCCAATGAGATACTGAAACATGTGAGTATGGATCAACTCTCGAGGGACAAACCGCAATTTGATTTTGGTCCTCCATCTTCCGTTGGTCCACAGGAATGAGGACCCGTTAGTAATTTAAAGGACTATCCTAATTATTCCCTATGCAAAGTGACGAGTATAATGCGGGTATTTGCAGAAGCTGCGGTAGACAATTGGATGATGAGGTTCTAAATTCTGGCTGTTGGATATCTTGGGTGGGACATTTGGACAGCGAGACGATGGCAGGAGGAGCAATGCGGGCTCTGCCTATGAAAACGGTTACGATGGTGACAATGGATGGTAGGGAACTAATCGAGTGGGTAGATGACGGACATATGGTGTGTAGTAGGAGAAATTTCTTAATGCGAGCTCGGAACCATAGAATGACGTTTGATGAGACCGAGAGCAAATGTAAGACGTCTATGTAATATTGACTAGCTACACTCTCGAGAGGAACTACCTAGATGGGACATACCCCACGGCCCACGGCCCTGAACAGGTGGAAGTGGAGCGATATCTCAAGCTACAGCGATCAAAAATCGTGCTCAAGGGGTTTACCGACGACGGACAGCACGGCATTGGCGCCACGTCGCGAAGGAGGTTGGGCTGACTAGGGTTGAGACAGATCTGGATCTGGAGACCGGAAGCAACAGACTGGAGCAGGCTGGAGTAGACCCATGGTATAGTACCGTACCAAGTGAAAGGCAATAACTCTGACTTGACAGGGAAGCTTGTAGCGACCCAACAATGGACGAGAACTGCAAGTAGACGCAAGTAGAGGCGCAAGAAGATGCAGACGAACGGATATGGGTCAGACCCACGCATAAAAAGTTCCGGTGAAACGGGGGGAGGTTGATGAGGTGGATGAGGTTTGACAGCATGATGCAAGACCACTTGGCCACCGCAAGGAGCGGATATTGAGAGATGATAACAAGAGTCTGGGTCATTGGGCTTCAACAAGCCCTCCCTCCTCTTTCTCTCGCTCTCTCCAACGATGATTTCTCTGATGAAACAGTAAGAGAGGCAAAGACTGCGAGCAGGTATCTTTGAAAGCGCCATACGGTCCCTGAAATGGCCGCGGACGGCTTTACCCACCGTCGAACCGGCAGGATCAATAACAGCGTGCATGATTACCGATGCTGGTCTTATGTGCAACGTGGACGTCCTCGTTGGCTTCACTTTTCTGGATCCCACCACGGCAGCCAACCACTTTGTGGGGCGAGCGTGGGCGGGAATTGTCGATCCCTCATTGGACTGCCAGCTGGACCAGATCTGCCTCAGACTGTCAAATGTTCAATTTAATTGAAGGGCCTTCCCGCCCGCTGGTATGATGAGTCAATGAAATAATGCGGCACGATCGACGATTACAGAGGATGTGTGGTGGGTAAGTTAATTGACAAATGACCAAGAAGAATTGAATAGAAGTGAGAGAATTTGCCAGTTCCAAGTTGAAGGTTGGAAATGGAAAAGCAAAAGAAGGAGTCTATCGATAGAGGCGGACCACCCTAACGTATCACGTGCATCTAATGATGCTTCAAAGTCACACCCTACCCGTAAGTTGGTTGCTCTTACTCTCCGAACGACGAACTTCAGCGAACTTCATATTGGCCCCGATTTGGCAACTTCCGTTATCGCATAACCGTGTGAGCAGTCTATTGGTTGGTAATATCTCACATATTCGCCTCATTACGACAAATTTGAATATCCACGTAGGTGTCTGACAAGGCTTGATAATGAACTGCCTGATGGAATTATGACCCAAATGCTCAGGTACCTAGGTACTAGGTAAGTATAAGTACATACGTCTGATAACATAATATTTAGCATAGGCATAAACAAACAGAAAGCGCATGAAGGGCATGAAAAGCACACAGCCGAGGCGCATTGGGTATCGCCGAAATTAAGTGGCTTGATTGTCGCGAGTCAATTCTATTGGGTGGATAATATTTCTCAGCTAACAAGTGGGAGAGACAAAAGTTTGCGCAATAGGCAGGATCAAACTACATTTGATATCCATCTCCTGCCGTTACCAACTCTTGCCGAAGCGCTTAGGTAGGTACCTAGTCTGGAGCCCAAGAAGAATACGATTGTTTTAATGCCACGTTTCTTGTATGCTGGTTTCCGTAGAAAGACTCTGCAGATATACCCGCACGCACGTGGAAGGGATACCCTGAGGTAGGTCGATTCCTATATTCAGCGCTTGGAATCCCCCTGTGATGTCACAGACCTGAACTATGGAGTTTAGGAAAGAAAAATGGGAACGTTCATCGATTTCCAGGATCCTAGATTTAATTTCTGCGGTTTATACTAGAAGCCATGGTAATTGCAATAGTGGTCGGGCTGAACTGCAATTCGAACATCTTACCTTTATGGTAGTCCAGTAATATGTCTACGATCTACGTCCAGCGACTCTATTTCATGGGCCACCCTATAGCTGCCATTTATAGAAAAGGGGAGATTCGATTCTAGACTATTACCTATTCACGGCCCTACAATTCTTCTACCAAGCATTTGGTACAGCCAATGATACTGACTGGCACCACTCTAGTATCTCTAGGTTCACTTTTGTCAATGATAGGATAAAGTTACCCTAGTGCTAACCAGGCTATCCACAAGCCCGCCCCAATAAAACCCTAACAACGTTGGATAGGTATGTTTCCAAGTTACAGGCAATACGCAGGTACTAAAGTAATCGTCGATAATGATTCCCAGAAATTAGAGGAGAAAAACACGCAGAGCCTCTGAGTTTTGAGCTGGTATTCCTAGGTGACGGGTATTGGTTCAATGCTAGAAAGTGCTAGGATGTCACTGAACTAGGGGGTAACTCCGTTTCTCAAGATCATAGACTTATCTCTAGAGATACCTACCTTAAGTTGGAAACTTGGAAACTTCCGAAGAGGAGCTGTTAGATGACGGCCTAGCCCCATGCTTGCTAAGAGTTATAGCTGCGTAGAAGGAGGTTGAGATGCTGCACTGAGCCTTGTGATGGGTTCTCGGATTGATACTCCTGAGTTCCAGACACCAAGCTGATTTTGTTGGCTGAGTATAACTCCGTCATAGTATCTAATGAGGAATACATAGGTACCTAGTAGCTGACATGTGGTTGAGAAACCGTGCTTTGGATGAATGTAACTCTTGCTTCCTTTAATGATAAGATGTTTCCGACTACCCAGATACTGCCCAGGTGGGTATCGATGGAACGCCACGAGAACACAATAGGTAGAGAAACTGTAATTCATTCGAGTCACTACTTCGCAAATTTGCTACCGGGTTATAGGTACTTGACAAGTAGAATGATCAAACCTGGAGTTGTAGATTCGGTATCTACAATCTTCAAAATTCTAGCGGTTGGGAACCACAGCATCTACATAGGCACCTAATCCCTTCATCAGAAGCGTTTATCTACCAACACCTAGGTAATAACTTCTAGTTGATTGCTTTTTACGAGAATCATCTAGGCTTAACCTTGTGAATGGCTAGAAGATACCTATCTATAGGCATCTTTCTTGCTTGGTATAAAGCGGGATGACTACCTAGATAGGTATTGGTAGCATATCAATACCTATCTATCCAACATCAGGCTCTTCAACTATTCGACTGTTTTCGACTCGATACCCTTTCCTTTTATTCTCGCCCAAATGAAAGCCTAGACATCCGAAACGCCATAGCAGAGGCTTCCCAGATAGCAATTCGTATGAGAGAAAGAGACGGGCCGAGGATGAATGCCAATAACGACACAGGCTTCTAGGACTAGTTATCCTGACGTCTGGATTAAGGGTCAATATAAAATACTTACCTAGTGTCATGGGATCGTATCTTCACACTATGCTCTAAAAGGTCAATGGTGAGAGAGCTCCGTTGATGATGTTTAGCATTGGTTAAACACTGGCAGTCGAGGCACTAGTAGGTTCTTAAATAAGTCTACTTTTGTGAACTTTGAATCGAGAAAAAGGGCTACCAAATTTGTGTTACATCAATATATTTCGGTCGGAAGTTTAGATATACGTAGTAGGTATGTAGCGCTAGGATTACCACTTCGGCTTCATGAGGTCGATCACAATATTCGAGAGCGATTTTATATATAGTCCATCAGTGTTTCGAAAATTGGTCTCGCAGCAGTGATATTGTCAATAAGTTAGTTTATGTAGGTAGACTAGAACATCTTTCATCCGTCAACTGGACATGCTGAAAATGAGTTACCGCCAATGAAGCACCGTGTCTCAAAACGCCGACGCCGTAACTAATAATGGGGAAACGTGACTCGAAGGGGACTGCTATGCTTCTCTTACATCTCCGTCTAGTTCAGAGCAGCTTGATCCAAACTTCTGCGGTAGTACAAATTTGTCAATACCACCGCCCCCTATGCGACCGACCATTCTAGAGTCACACTACCGAAAGTCTTGGATCTAATGTTGATGCTATTATCAACGGAGAAGCAACAATAAAACATGATCAATAAAGCTATCACATGGCCATCTCGGCTTGTAATTTCCGGAGTTCCGCTTCTTCGTCGTCTTCCTCGATAGCCTGCTTGTTGGCCGGGACTATTTTATGGTGTTAGTATATCAAAGACGACTATACCCTTTCGAAAAGATGAATTCGAATTAAACTTACTCTCCTGGTTCCCGACGGCAGGCATCCTGTGAATCGCGTCGGACACAGGTACGCTTCCTGACTCGAGCATCTTCTTGTCGAGCTGTTCCTGTTGCATCGCCTCGAGCTCTTCGTTCAGATCTTCCTCGTCCACAGGTTCTCCGATCTGGTTGCTCGTGATTGCCGCCACGATTTCTTCGCTGAGCGCATTCTGCTCCCGTAATTTGTCCCTATCAAAATACGTTAGTAATTCGAATTGCATATTGAGTTGTATTGATGTTCCTGATGGAGAGGCGTACATAGTTTCGTCGACTTTCTCGGGCGTAAGTTTGCCGTGAATCTGCTTCATTGCCTCGCCCGCTCTTTCCATCGCAGCTAAGGTCTCTCTATTGATATTTGCGGATTCGATAGCGTTAATCTGCTGTTCGAGAGTTCCGATTTGTGATATAGTCTGCTCGAGGCTGTGTTCGTGTCCCTTCTTCCTCCGCAGCGCAGCCTTCGCGGCTATCAGGGCATACATCAGCTGGGACCATGTGACAAGCTTCAGTTGATTGACGACTGATTAACAACTCACCATTCTTATTTGTGTTGACATTCTTCCGTGCTATAGCATCTTGCTCGTCCATCTGTGCCATGAGATGTTTTTCGCGCTTCTGCAGCATATCCAACTGCGCTCTCAAGCCGAGGATGGCATTTTTGGGGCTGTCCTTCTTTTTCTGGGCAGCGCCGCCACCGAACCAACCCCAAACGCCGGACATGGTGATCGATGATCGATGAGTACTTGTCGAAGCTGATATCGATCTAACGTTGGGAATTTTCGAGTATCGGGTTGGTAAAGAGTCTCGATGAAATGCCGAAGGTGGAATCGATCGCGGGGGATGGTTGACGATAGGGTGGTAGTCAAGGAGATGACGTCGCTTCGTCTAGCGTGTCTAAGAATACAGACCGCAGACGTGCCGAGAGTGCTTATCGAAGGCGCAGGAAACTCGAAATCGAAGAGGGTCGAAGGTCGATCGGGATTGGGAAGGTTAAGGTGTGCCTAGTTTATCGGGGGATTATCGAAGTCTAGGCAGATAGATAAAGCGGAAGTGGGAGGTTAAATTCAGGTGACTAGATCAGTTGGTGTATAGTTGAAGTAGTGACCTTGAAAGTGGCCGGGGATGGATGGATGATTAGATGACGCCGCAAGCGACAAGGGCGACAAGGTGTAAAGTCAAGGTGCCTTGCCCGCCTGCCCAAAAAAGATATAGTGGGTCTCTGCCTAGTAGGTTTCTCTCTCTGCTCTCCCGGGCTGCTCTTGTCAGGTGCTAGTCAGGTGCTAGTGGATGTCTCTCAGTTCTCTTCTCCGCTAACCGCTAGTTGGAGCTTATATGTGCCTACCGTTTATTCTCGACAATTTTAATTTTAAAAATATTTTTAATTAATTATAATATAAACACATAAAGTTTTTTTTAAACAATTATTAAATAAAACCATTCGTATTATTTTTATTTATAATAAAAACATTATCTTAATGCTTGGGCGCTTATGTTGCTGATGTTAACGCTATGTCCTGTATGCCCAGGGCTGAGCGGGGTGTTTGGGTCCCGCCCGTGACATTTCCGTTCCTCTTCTATGAAATTTACCTAGTATCCGTTCTCCTATTCTACCCTTTTGAAATGCGTCTCTGTGACTACAGGAAACTATCGCGGCCGATATACATCACTTCACCAATGAATGTATTAATTCATCGTGGCAGCGCAGCACAACGCCTTTCGAATAACGTAAAGAACGAACATATATTCGTGACTATCAGGATATCTAAAGAGAGTATGTGTCCGTGATAATTTTGTTAAACCTTGTCACGGAAATCGTGCACAAGACACAGGCAAGTAGGAAATAATGACGTAAGGTCCACCATCCAACAAGCCATTGGAACAATACACCATGGTTCACTATTTCCCTGCTTCACCATCTCCGCTGCGTAATCTCCGTTGAAATAGGTTTACAAACTCGATGATTCCAATCTCATCCCAATAAGCCTGATTGTGCTCTGTGCTCACAATCTCCATCGCCTCATCCCAACTGCCAATCTCTTCAGGAGGTTGCGGACCAGTGAACTTTTGCCCTGGAAGAGGTTTGTACCGTATATTAGACTTCCATGATATGTACTCAGCTAATTCTACCAGCTTTTTGGGAAGCTTTCCAGCACATTCTTCAAAATGAAGTATCTTGCGCAGAATTTTGCTTAGATTTCTGTCGTCTGTGACGAAATGAATGGACCAAGCTTGAGGAACGATATCGAATTCATTGTAGTAGTCCGTATTGTACACCTTATAGTCCTTTGCCGACGGTGGACATTTTGGGAAGCTTGTAGCATAGTCACTTTCAAGCTTGCCGTTTCCAGGCGAAACACCGGCAGATGGTAAAACTTTAACGTCGTGGGTACCAATCATGTCCGCCGTATATAACCCTAAGGCTACGATTGGAGACAGGGCTCCACCAAGGCTGTGACCAGTCAAAACGATTTTGTAGGATGTATCCAAGCGACTCAGGTACTGGTCGATACGCATAACTTCGCCGGCCGCTTCGCTAGTGTTACTCAAGATGTTCCAGACACCAATACAGGTTCCTTCAGCGCAGTAAGCAACTGTAGAATCATCGATCTCGCAGGAGTCGCTCTCCTGAGGCTTAGGAATTTCGCTTGGAGACCACTCCTCGACCCAAGCATTGAAATCTACAACCTTGTAAACGTCAAGGTCTTGAATTATAGCCGCCGTTGAACCGTGTGCTGTGCCTGCAATGGCAGTAACGCAGGTCTTTTGGGCCTCACTGACAGCCGCAAACCATACGTTATCTGGGGGGCCGCAAGATGAATTCGGGTCATCTTTTTTGAAGACTCTAGGGCCCCAGGAAATGACCCAATCGCCTGGTAAACATGGAAGGACTTTGTTTAGAGCTTCTTTCATTCTTTTCTCAAGATCCTTCTCAGAGCCTTCAAACCCTGAGACAATGTTTGAAGCAAAAGAAAGGCAGTAGATTTGTTGGAAGAGGTTGTAATCGAATGGGCAGTCCATGTTCGCAACGTAGAGTATTCCAGGAAAAAGGGAGGAAGTAATAGTAGTCTCGTAAAGCTTGAAGCCGGGGGGAATCTGGGACGTAGAATGACAATTGTAGAAAGTATGATTAAAAGGCGAGATAGTTTGGATTATGTATTACTATCCCAAGGAAAGCAACAGTGAGCGAAGAGCTAGTAGAGATAGGAGCGTATATCCAATTCGGCTGATAGTTCTGTTTGGTCTGAAGGTCCTTGATTTCTGTCTCCTGGATCTTGTGGGGATTTCCTCCGGTTATAAGGTAACTTCGATTAACCTGTTATATCGCTTCGAATACATTCAGTGCATGTGTTCAAGTATATACCGTTGGTTTTGTTACGCACATCCATCTAGTATTCTGCTCATTCGTCCTCCATAAGGTTTTACGTAGGTAATACGATGCGGGCCGCCTAAACGGACGGACATCCACCTATATTAAACAATATCGAGGTTAATCTAATAGATACTTAGCTATAAGCACAATTTTCTAATAAATCTAAATAATTTTTCGACGTATTACTTTTAAGTAAGTAGTTACTCGTTGTTTTAATAATAAAAATAAGTTATAACTTTTTAATATACATATTTACCTAAGTACGTTTAATATTATTACACTAAAAGGAAATTATAGTTGCCACTTAATACCAGGTATATAATTAACTACACAAGTGGTACCGGTTCCGAATGATATAGTAATACAAAGACAGACCTTTCTCACGATAAGCCACCCCAGCGGCAGCTGCGATTAAGTACCTAAGTAAATTTCTAATAACTGTATAGGGTAAGAGGACAATTAATAGGATAATGCCTCCTTTTCCAACACCGGCGACGATTAGGTTAGGTAGAGTTGTTAGGAAGCGACAACTAGGTTAACGATAAAAGGAGGGACCTCCCTGAGGGGGAACACGTCCAAAAGGTACTTAGATTTATTAAGAAGTTGTACCTAAAAGTAGGTATCCACCAGACTAGCCTCCCTTACATTTAGCGTAAGTGGATATCAGTCCATTGCTAAAGCATATCCGTCCGTTTAGGCGACCCGCAGCGATCGATCTCCCGTATACGGCCTTGTATCACCAGCCTCTTGCCATTTACCTCTATGTGACCTATGTGACATCTTGTGTAAATCATTGAGACTAGCACATGTGGTTCGCTACCTAAGTAGGAATTTCCGAGTTTAGGAGGGGCATTGTGTTGTTATTTTCATAGGCATAAACTTAAAATTCTGAGTAGAATGGGATAAAGGCTTTGAAAAAGCCTTGGAGTCCTCTGAAAGAATTACGCCATTAACACTTGCCTAGTTAAACGTAGCACCTTGTAGGCGAGTAGTCTGCGGAGGAGACTTACAACTTGAGTTTACAAGGGGTTGTCAGAAGATGGACTATTCGATGGTTGTACGCGTAGAATGAGTATTAAGAGATTAGGGACGTTGTTGTACGAGGTTTTTTTTTTTTATCCGGCATTAAATCCGTCAGAATCTGGTTATCTCCGTAGGTCAGCCGCAACACCGGCCCGGCACAACAGCTGGCACGCTGTGAGCAGTGTCCCACTGGCACGTGACGTAGATCAGAGTGTAGCAATTAGCGCGGGGCTAGAGTGTAGATGCACCCAATCATCAATTGAACAACAGCTTAGCGTGGCGTTAGTCTATCGATAAGGAGTTGAACGAATCAGGAGTGCGCGTAAACTCAGGGTTTTTGTGCCTCCGAAGGTGGCCTTCTTTTAAGTAAGAATAAAGAGTAAACAAGAACAAACTTTAAAATTTAAAGGTTTCGCTCTGTCCATCTGCCCATTTACCCAATAAACACCCTCATATTTCTCATCCCACTCACTAACGCTGGACTCGTGAGCGTTATGAATCAGGGTCTATGCCTTTGCGAAAATGCGAAAAGTTTCTACGGTAGTTGGTTTATAGTTATATAATCTTACATCTCACAGAATGTCAAACGGACCTCTTCCCTCCAGGCGATGTATACTCGGAGAGCTCCCTTTTCATCATGGAGAGAAGGTTAGGTTCTTAGGATGGTAAGACCACGTCTTCACTCATCTTGTGTATTCCTAGGTCAACTTAAGTATCCTCGATCCCTGCAACTCATGTGCCTTTTGCCGAATGTCATGTTTTTTTGTAACGATGATAGCTTCTCAAAACTCTAGACGACTGATCCTCCTAGGTTTTCCTTTCTGGGCACATGTGCTAATCATATCATCAGTGTAACTAGTTATAATACTCACGACGCCATTCTATCACTAGGGTATGGCCTAAATGGCCCTAGAGTTTCTGCCTCTGTCGATGTCAAACTTGTTCTCGAGAGCCTCAAACCCGAACATGTAGAAGTAGGACAATGGGTTCATGTAATAGGGTATGTCACAGATGGCTCAATTATTACGACTAGATCATTACAATCACAGGGTTCATCGAACGCCACAGTACAGGCTCTTATTATTTGGACCGCCGAGGACCTGGATATCTCGTTATATGAAGAATCATTCGCTGCCGATAAAAAGGACGACGCGGAAGGTCCTTCTAAGCCCTCATCCACATTCACATCCACAAGGAGGGTGGAGTGATCCTAGGAGGACCGTCTAGCAGGAACCAAACAAATTGCGACAATGCCATTGGGAGCTTGACGACATCTATTCATGATTTTAAAAACTGCGCATGTTCAGAAAAGAAAAGGTAACCGTCCAATTCGCTTAGGTCATCCTAAGCTATAAAAAATATCCTGATTACTGGGCATAGCCTGATTCATCTAGGGGACGAATCATCAGTAGCGACCGTTCATTATTTGGTACCATTACATCGTTGGTGATGATGATTCTCACCGCAAGATACTTTCTGACGCAAATTGTCTGCGAAACCAATGCAAATATACGGGGTGATGGTCCGTCGAGGTTATTGATGATGGGCTACGCGCTGCAAGCATTCGCAACTTTTGCCAAGAACTACCGCAGTTACCCCGGTTGTATGCCAACTCAGCAAGAAAAAAAAACTAGAGTCCGTGAAAGGTGGCTTTCTTTTCCAGAGATAAGCTCCGATTGATTTCCGGTACGACTCTGCTTCATAAAAACTCCGCTCTCGGCTGGCCGCGACCTCCAGGACCTTTAAATGTACCAAAGGTCGTTGGCCAGACGGAAAAACTACTTTGATTGGTAGCTAGGCCGAATAAACAAAAGGAGCTATATCAAAGCCTTATATCGACCTAATTGTCTCGACTCTAGATGTCTTGGACCATATTACCTGCACGACTTCTGCATGACATGCACAGAACCGCAGGGTGAGTGCTTGGAATAAGCCAATTGGGATTAGGTCTCGCCAAAAAGAGCTTAAGCTTCTTTGGCCTGTTGCGGCAGGTTGAGCGCCCATGCAGACAACCATTGAACTATCGTCTTTCAATCTTGCGGATCCACAGAGGCTTCAGCAATGCCAGATGGCAATCCCTCGCTGGAGGACGATTCCCACCTGCAGCTATCAATCTCAGACAATCCATTCCCGACCAACTTGGACCAATTTCGACCGCCCTCGACTAACCTTGGAGCCTCCCAAGGTCCGCTTGGCCGTGGGACGTGCGCCTTTCGACTTCCCTTGACCTGTGTTCCCGCCTCTGTCTGACAGGCACACATTCAGTTGCGTTACATCGGCGATCTCCAGGGCCGCCACATCCCCAGACAGTTCGCGAGTCTTTGCTAAACGTCACTTCCGGGATGACTCGCCTCCTTTCTTGTCGTCATATGGCCGCCGAGAGATGTGGTGGCTTCTTCGATCTTTTCCTCTGCGCTTCGATCCTTCTCCAGAACCCTTCGAGATTAAAACTGGTTGGTGCAATGGCCGTTTCAACGGTTTTTCGGGATTCAATTGCGAGCGGGCCGCAGCCTGCTTCTCCCACATCTCCTTCGACTTCAAGCAGATATCATCTATTTGTTCCTGGACGCAGGTTAATTGGCGACGCGAGCTCGTGGTAAGCGGTCATGGCTTACGTCCGTTAAGCATGCACCGGGCGTCGTGATGAGAAACCCATCTTCTCCCTAAAAAAGAAGAAATTGGTCAATATACTTATCGCAGAGTGTCGTCGTGATCATCATACTTCTCGGGTGTACGGTCTAACGGTAGCGTCCGGCCCCAGATAGTATTGGAGCTCCTGAGTAATGACTTTTTTATGGATATCTAGATGCGGAATCCAATATTTGTTCATGGGAAGGGATGCCATCTTTCGAGCGTGTGCCGGTCGAAAGAGGAATCGCTCGAGGAAATGCGGCAAGGTCAGCACGAAATCGGTCGAGAGAAGTATTTATGCGAGAAGCCCAACAACTGTTGCGCCGCGCAAGCGTATTGCCGAATATTCGGCAGCAGCGCAATCCCTCCAGAGGATTCTGCTCTGTTATATTCTCACACCGCTCTTGATGTGCAGGAGAGGCTTTAATAGCCGTGTGTTTAAGTTGTCTGGCCTGCCATACCTTCGTCCCGAATGCGACTGTGGTCTGGTAGGTGCATATATACACAAGGGATGTAATGGTTCGCCTCACTTACACGCCCCATTTTTCCACAACCACGAATAGGCACCACCCACTTCTTAGAGTACAGAGCATAGAATACCCACAGCTCGAATACCGGTATTGGTTCTTATTGCTCAATCTTTTACAGTCAGTGCTGTATCTGGTCACATTGCAGCGACCCCCCTGCCGGTACCGAACTCGTGCTTCTTACTTTTCTCGAAACTGCGTCACGCATCCGCGCCCGAGTGTTCCTATATTTGTGATTCGGATGTCCTATCAAGGGATATCCGTCTTCCTTCTCACGTTTGTGGCGTTTTTTTCTCATCGTTGTCGTCTGCCAATGGGATTCTCAATAAATAGGGTATGTACGTCTAGTCACCAGAAAGTTTCGAGAGAAGTCAGCGGGCACCACGAGATGAGTAGCCACTGAATTTCTTCGAAAGTCGTCGTTTATGGACGATTCGGACGCCTAGAGCCAATATTACTACCGTCCCGCCTATATTTCAGCTTCCGAAAGCAGCTCACTTACCCGCGTCATCCGATCTGGATTAGGAAGTTGCACTACTTATTGACTTCCCACCTAGGCTGTTAGCGCTTCATCTCTCTTCACCACAGGAGGCTTTCGACTATTTCGGGGTACTTCGACTCGATCATTTCCGGTTGGCGTAGTTCGTCCAACAGTCACACTTTACCAGCTGAAACCCAGAGGAATGTTTCCCGTTTCAGATTGGCGTAAAATCAGGATGAGGAAGAAGTCCAATCATGATAAAAGCACTCAATTCCTTACTTCTCGTTCTTACGTGGTACAATACAAGTCCCCGTACTTCCCACCCTACGTTTTGGTTTGTCTGGGTTCTGATGGTAGGTTGTGCGAGTACGGCCGACTCCCCGAAATGCGACTCCCATGGCCGTAGCATCGTGACCTCCGTGCGCCTTTGTTGATCGAATTCTCATACGCCGCGAATGTGTCAGCGAAATAGGTTATTATGAAGGCGCATGTAGCGCTGTCTGGATATAAACAAGACGGCCGTCAATAAAATCCGGTTCGACAACTCTGACTTACGAATTCCTGCACCTTCTCATATATGCTGTCATCATATATGGAGTGAATGGTATTAGCAAGGATAGCTCGACTCCGTCGGTTACATTGGCAGAGGAATAGGAGCATTATACAAGATTGGTTATATTGCATATAATCCGCGTTGAATCCGGTGGTCATTCGGCCGATCCCGAGTTTAGTTGGCTCAGCTCAGAGGGTGTCAACCCCTGAACCCCTATCTTTCGGTGGACGAAGTCGTCCCTATGAGAAGCAAGAGTGGCAAACGTCCATTGGCGGTGTTAGAGGTGCATAACACTCAGCACCATCATCTAGGGAACAGAAAGAAACTTGCCACATAGGCACGTTGACTTAGTAGCATACTACTATAGGTTTACGTACTTCATAGCCCCTGAACAGTATAGGTTTCTCGCCCAGGAGCTCAGCACTGCATCTGGATAGAGACACTCTTCCTCGCCTTGATCGCAGATTGAAGCTGTCATTGAGATCTTGGAATATGTGTAGATTCAAGTCTAGACCAGATAGTAAAGGGAAGGAGACACAACATTAGGAATTGCGCAGACTAACCACCAAAATTCCCCGAACAACTGAGTCGAATGGCTACAGTACCGTAGTAGACGCAGACGGAAAGCAGCGAACAATTTACAATTGAAAGGCCTTTCGATTTACTTTGAGTATACTAAACTCACCTGTGAATGTACGAGTGCAAATTTGATCGATACCCCCTTTCTTTTCATTTGACCACCACTGCCTAGCAACAGGGAAAAATGATGATCAACCTTCTTGAGTTATCACTTGAATTGGATACATAGGTAATCCCTTAAGTAGGGTTAAGAGTACATGTTGGAAAATCCACGCTAGTAGGTATTGTTCTCAAAATTGAAGTTTAGGATCGGGATGAAAGAAAAGGGGGCAACATACCATAAGACCATCACATTGACTGCCAAATTCACAGAACGACAACAGGTAGTAACTGTAGACTCTGAACTATATTTTCTGGCTGAATTTTCCTTCAAGAAAATGAAGCTGCTAGGTAACAGATAAGATGCTTAATTTTTATTTCTACCTATGATCTAATTCCAATACCGGATGCTCTTAGATATGTAGGAATTCAACTAGTAGTTACGTGAAACAATCAGACTTGGCCGGTTTCACCAAAGGATCATGCCCTGATCGAAATCTTCTATTGTGATAGTATATCACAAAATGTATGATTGAACATAATCTTTGGCATCGTGTATGTGTCCCAGGAGAATATTCTCATTATGTAAGCTAGAGTTACACATTAACCCTAACCCCAACCTCGACCTCAACCCCAACCCCTAATATGGTAACTTTCTCGGACGAATGAGAAACAAGAATCTCTTATTCAAATTCTTTCCTACCTATATCCCGTGAAACTAATTGCAAGGATCAGTCTAACAAAAAATCTATCGAAGAAAGTCAATGGATGTTTTATCTTGTGATATTTTGGGAACTCAGAGCGAAAGACGCAATGTATTAGTCATATATTATGTAATCTCATTAAGCATGATGGAATTGGAGTGTATACCTACTTAAGAGGATATAAAGTTGCTATAACATGGAGTCTGCTTCATTCGATATAAGAGTAGAATGAGGTCTACTAATCTAAATATCTCTAGGTAAGTTTCGTTGACGATTACGAGATTAAGAATCGCAGTATCTCTAGATGACTAATCATTATCGCAAGATATTCCCAATCCCACAGGATGAAAGGACATTACCCCAAGCAAATGTTTTTAGCCAATAAAAGCTTGACTTTCAACTCGTGCTCGCAGCTATGTTTGACCCAGGTGAATTCCAAGGTTGGCTTCGTGGCATTTCTTCCACGCATATGACCTGCCAATATCACACATACCGGAGTTTTGATGTCAACTATCGGAGTAATTTGGAGGCGGAAAAATCTGGTAATAAAGTCCTTCCATTCTTTGCGCTTCCCCTAAGATGTCAATTACACTGCTAGCCAAGGCTCGAGTTGCAGCTCTTGTACAGTCCGTGCTGAGTGATGTCGACCATTACGTCATCCTAAATACCCAAGCTCAACTCGTCCGCAACATCTTGCCCACGATTTTTGGGGGACTGATCCTGTTCCAGGTATCACCTGTGTCACGGTAAGGAAGAAAAGGCTTTGATTATTTGTCTTCGACCTAAAGGCAAAAGGCTGTCTTACTATGGGCAAGGTTCCCTCACGCCCATCCATATTCTAGAACGGAGGATCAAGACATAGAATAAGATGTTGTTTGTGACGGAAGAGTCGTCAATATTAAATTGAAGTTTGAAAGTCAAAAGTCTCAGTTGGCACCGAGCGATCGGTATCCATTTCCACGCGACTCCAGCCACTTTACGTAAGTAATTCTCCGTAACCTTGCCCCGCAGCGGGGCATCCACGTATTGGACTGAGCCCCAAGCATTTACGTAAGCATCGTGGTGCAGGGTTCAAAGTTCTAGAGCTTTCACTCGGTAAATTTAGCGCAAGACTTTTTATGACCTCATCACTGCTGTCAATGCAATGAGGCCTGACAACACAACACGCGGTCAAGGCACACAAGCCGGTGATCTGGTTGGTCCCGGCTTTCCACGTAGGTTCCCGAACGAGCTGGCCCGTTAAAACCGTGGAAACCCTTGGTCGCGGTCCACATGATGTTTCAAGACATTGTGGGATTGGTTCGCGCTTTGGTTAACGCCTTACGAGATCTCGAGAGGCGTTCTCGCTGCGTCGATGCTGGGGTGATTGACCGATCTCCAGCTACGCCTTTGAAACCCGTTATTAACGGGTTGCTCAGAATCCTGATTTGTGGCGGCGATCTGTGGCCAACGTGATTAATTGGCTTTGTACGGGCTGTTCGGGGTCAACCTAGGTCCTAGGGAACCTACCTAGCCTACAGTTGCCAGCCTACCTAATCAAAATGGCTTTGCCGTTTAGCCTTGTTGCGAAGTTTGTAGGTGCGGGAGGCGTCATCATTAGCTCGAGCCGTGAATCAGACTGGTTAGTTCGAGATGTCGATAAATACCTGATTAGATGCCCGAAAGAATGCTATAAAATTCCCATCTCTTTGATCTCTAATCTCCCTAGATTTACCTGAAATTTTGCTACGTACCTAGGTACTCTTCCATATTACGAAATACGTACATTTCTAACAAAAGGTCAACTTATACGTACCGCCGAAATGATTCTAATGGACATCTTCTCCGTGATCCTCCGCCTAGCGGAGCTGGCCTTCGGCGCCATCGTCGCCGGAATCAACGGCAAGTACCTGCACGACGTCCACAACACTAGCAGCTGGGACCAGGGCCGTTTCATCTACACCGAAGTGATAGCCGCTCTCGCCATCTTCCTCGCCATCATCTGGCTCTTCCCATTCGCCGGTAGCTTCACCCACTGGCCCGTCGACATCATCATTTCCCTCTGCTGGTTCGCCGCCTTTGGTCTGCTAGTTAACGTAAGTTGTCACAATGTTACACGAAAAGCCGCATTGCATACATGCTAACAGTTTCGATAGTTCCTCAACGGCACTTGCGGATATATCTTTGACTGGGGCAACGTCTCCTTCCGTAATGGCGACCAGTGTGGGAAGTGGAAGGCCGTCATCGCGTTTTCCTTCTTGTCGGCTATCTGCTGGCTAGTATCGGCAATCGTCGGCGTCTTGTGGGTTCGCGAGAAAGAGACCCGCGCCTATCGCCGCCGCACCTGGTACAGAACTCGGGTCTAAGAACCGCTGAACGAAACGATTATTTACGCTCGCGATTTTGGGAAGATGTATTGCGACACTCATGAACCTGCGAGATTACGAAAATCTTTTTGATTACGTATAATCATTTTGACAGTGAAAATTTATGGTGGTTCGGTTTGGATGCCTAGTATTCTTTTACAACGTTCGGCGCTGGTGTTTGGTGGAATTGAACGTGTATTCATAACGCGATGAAGATACCCAACATAGGAAATATAACCATAACATACTTTAAAAGTCTGGCAAGTGAATGGACTTAAAGGGAAGGGGATTTAGATACATCTATAGCTTGGTAGATGAGAGTGACCGGAAACGATTCTAGTTACCTAGCCTGATACCTTTCTCCTCATGCCACCCCAATTCCACGATCCGTATCTAGGTAGGTAGGTAATAGTCTTTATTCTTATTCTCTTCTGTGCTTCAGCACTTTCACGCATCAAAATACTCATCAGACTCGCTGCAATCGGACCTAGCACAGTCTGTATCTCGTTCTTTCCCTAGCGTAGACGCCTGGCTCCCACCCCAGTATCCAGCGACGCTATCGAAAGATTCCTCTGAGCCACAATCGATCTCGAGAATTCGTTCGTTTTGTTTGATATGCATCGATTCTAGGCTTTTTTTCTCCGAATACCGCTCGCGGATTTCATCGATGAGTCGTTTGAACGCCCAGAAATTGTCTGTGGTGACTGGATTTTCTCCAGCATCAAGCTCATGATTTGGCGTGTACATCCGCCGCGTGATTTTTAGCATGGGAGTAATGCCTTCTTGGTTAGGTCTATCTGGATCTATGCAGTCAATTTGAGCTTGGCGGAGAACCTCAACGCATTCAAGACTTGTTGAAGCCGCATAATACAGTATGCCTTCTAGGTTACTGTCGACAAGATCTAGCCGTGCTCCTTCCCCAATAACCAAATCGAGAAGGGTGGCGTTTCGATTCTCAATAGCCCTCATGATAGGAGCTTGTAAATAAATATTATCTTGGTTATTGATATCAACCCCGGCGCTGATAAGACAGGACAAAGACTCCGCCCAGATTTTATAATATTCCTCATCGAATGTCCAGTCACGGTAAGACCCCGATGCGTAGATAAATGGATCTCTGGACCCATAGCCTGGCTCAAACCCAGTGATGTGCGCATTGTTATCTATAAGTAATCGTAGAATTTGTGGGTTTCCAAATGCCGAATTTATCGCTAAGTACCCATCGTCTGGATTGCTGTAATTGACGTCTGCTCCGTTATTTAGCAATAATTCGACAAAACCAATGTTCTCCGTCTCCACAGCCAGTGTAAGAGGCGATCGACTATTTGACGTGCAGAGGTTTGGGTTGGCTCCGGCTGTTAATAATGACTGAACAGTGTTGATATCCTCGCTATATATGGCCCAGTGTAAAGGCGCATATCCGCAATCATCTAAGCAATTCAAATCAGCTGAGTCTGACGAAAAGGGAGTGTCAAGTTCGCCGTATATGAATCGTCGGAGCCAAGGTGAATTCGACTTCGATACGGATGCAAGATTTTCCAATATATGCTGGGTTCTCACGCCTCTGGTGTACGTCATCTGTATTTTAGCTGCTGATGACACCGTCCTAGTTCCCAGTTATGAGTCAGTCATGAGGTATATGGTATGTGTGATCGGTAATGTTTAATTACTAGGTATGATAGAATTTTGCGTACCGACCATATTTGTCTTTCAAATGAATATCGCAGCCTTGTTGGATAAAATACACTGTCATTTCAAAATATCCCTTGTCAAGGGCAGCCTGTATACGAGAATTAAAATTTTGTCGAATCCAAGATTGAAGTTTGCTCACCAATGCAAGCGAGGTTCCCCAATGATCAACATCCGTGGGAAGTACATCTTTTCGTGCCATATGAGTTAAGACCCAGCGCATGTCGCCAAATTCTATAGCTCTCCATACGTCATGGAATTCCAAGACCCTAGCAACTCGAAGATGAAGAGACGAGCCGGATCCAGTGAGGCAAGACCAAGAAACGGCAAGTTCGATCGAACGCGCTAATAGCCACTGAGGAAACATATAATAGAGGCGAACTGAAGATGGTGACTTTGTTTTGCAGGCGATCACATCGCACTTAACAGGCCGAAGAAGTGGGATCGTGTTGTACTCCAGAAAGAGACCGCCAATCAAAGAACCAAGCCAACCCGGAGACTGTGATCGCTTAAGTCGATGGCAACTGCATTTACAAGTGGAAAAACAAGTTGGAACGAGAGAAGCTTGGAAAGACACTGTAGATATCGAAGTAGATCTGTTGAGCTGAGCTGCTGGCTTGATAACGGTCTCTGCAAGGCCTTGGTTGAGTTGGACAATAGAACCTCGGAGCTCTCTGTGGAGTGCCAAATTTTCTTCCCGGGCCAAGTTAGACTCTGTTCGAAGCAACGAAATACTCTGAGATGAGGCCCATAGTGCTTCCTGTATGTTGATAATAAGTTTAGTTTGCCGATGTCTAAATGCTGTTAGTCTCGCGCTATGTTACTATATACCAAGGTACTTGTTCTGACATACGTTTGAGATGTTGCAAATGCTGTGAAACAGAGACTCAAATTCTCCCTAGTCTGTCGAGCTTTCTTCAGCAGTTTCTCGATATTGTTTTTCTCCTTTAGCCATCTCCACTTCGAAACAGTTTCCTCGTCGTGAGCATGTGGTTCGTCTTTTTGTTTCTTGGGCGCCTTCAATCGGTCGCATATGGCGTTCAAATCACCGGTTGTCTGAGCTAAGTCATCTTCCAAAGAGACTAGAATACTAGAGTCGAGTCCTTGGAATCGGGCATCTGGGTTCGTTAGGGATGGTGTATCTGCGAAATCTTGCAGCACCGCATGGACCTGTTCGGCCAATGCCTGCAAGGTTGAAAGCTCATTCAGCAGCCCGCTGTATTCGAGGGGTATTTGGCCTAACGAACGAAGGAAACGAATACCTTTCGCAACTCCACCAATCGCTTGGACAAGAGCAATCGTGCTGGTGGTGATCGAGAGCGGATCCATATCTTCGCCCAATTTCTCTGGATGGGAAAAGGCAGCATTTTGGTTGTATGACACCACCCCACTTCTGTCTGCGTCTTATGGCGCTTCTAGTAATGGTGGCTGTCGCACAAACCTGGCAGATTCTACGGTAGGGCTCACTGCAAGGCAGTCTGGCTGTCTGACTATTAACCCGACCAACCCCGATTGATTTCATATGGATGGCTTATATCGAGTCTAAGGCATTTCATTTCAGATATTCCTCCAGAGTTATCTATAGTAAGAGATTTATCTCAAAGTTGAGACCTACCTGCTCATGTTGTCAACATGGTGTCGCGATCTTGTAGTTAAAGTACCTAGTAGGTAAGCAATTATGAAATTCATGATTTCCTAATTGCTACCGAAGAAGTATCCAATTCCACTATTCTAGGAATAATTTCCGGTCTAATGTAGGTACAAACCTAACTAAGGGGAATCGACGCCATTTTCATGGATCTTCTTGTTCCGCCAGGTCGTTTACGATCGATGCGTGTAGGTAGCCGTTTTAGTTGCACATATAGCAATAAAGAAATAGTGAGCACTTAAACACTCAATTAATCGTAGATGACGTGGCACCCCATCGGTCGAGAATAATAAGGGAAAATCTACTTTGACGAATGTGGTTACAGCTGTTGTTGTAGCATGTCAGCCCGACAGCCCGACAGCCTGACCGCGTCCCTTACTTGTGATCTCTAGCAGGTGAAACTAAAGAAGCCACATGGGAATCCTATTTGACAAGAATTACACCAAGAGAAGAAAAATAAGTTGGCAGCAAAAAATCTATGACGGCATTGTGTGGAGTGTATGAGGCTAGTGAATTGGGGCAACGCCACATTGTGAAACCTGAAAATGTCACTAGCCACATTTCCGACCAATAGACAAACCTGTACCAAGTACTCGATCTGGTCCGGAGGGGAAGAGATCTACTTCTTTCTCTTACAATGAGAACTGCGAGATCTTCCCGGATACCGGCAATAGTTGATTCAGATTCACTTCATACTAGAGTATGCGCCCAGACTTGAATGTTAAAATCGCCAATCGAATCGGTTTACTCTCGTATGCTACGTATGTTAGACGAAATGGACGGGCTCTCTTCTCTCTTTTAACTCTCCACATACCGTCATCTTACCCGTTCACCGGTAACTGTTTGGAGATGACCGCCACAGTTCCAGGTACTTTGTCCTCGGCTATGACGCCAGAGGATGAGCCACAAGACTTCAGTTAACCTTGAAATACATGAAGGTACTACTACGTAGGCACAAACATTCGTATACACGGATGTACATATGCAAGACTACAAGTAATAGCACCGAGATCTAAGGCTCGGGACCGCTAAGACGGGTAGCCGCAGATGGCTCAAGCGCTAGGGATCTTTGACTTTATTCTGTCCGGATTAGATGTCCCGGTAAGCTTCTTCGAGCCTGTTCCTCCAGGATGGCACTTCCTAAATCAGGGGTGATGACGATGGATGAAGTAAGAGAGACTTTCATCTAGCTTCCCACGCATGTAGCCCCGTTGTTTGTAATGATTGGATGTGATTCAATCACGTCGTGGAAGGTATACATGTAACTCAACAAACACAGGAAGCTATGACTTCTGATCGAGATTATCGATGATGACATTCTAAGGTAAACTGAGGAAGATGTTAAAACAACAAGCAAGCACAGCCTGCTTCACTTCATTTAAGAAGTCGACCTACCGCAGCTCATTTTTTGGATTTCTCTCTGCTCATCATCTTCCAAATATCACTCACAGTATTCTCACATAACCAACAACCTAAACACATCTCGACACTTGGTATAATTCATCAAAATTTCCATCTACTATCACAACATGTCTGGCGTCATCAACAAGGTCAAGGACGCCGTCTCCGGCAACCACCACTCTTCCACAACTCACCAAGGTGCCCCTGAAGGCACTCACGGACCCCACAACAGCCGCGTTACTAACGCTGCTGACCCCAGAGTCGACAGCGACCGTGATCACCGTGCCGCACCAGGCTCGACCATCGGTGGCTCTCAGCCGTACACGTCTGGAGACAATTATACTCACGGAACTTCAGGCACGACGGGTACTACAGGCTACACTGGTACCACGGGACAAACGACGTCTGGACCTCATCGATCAGACATCGCTAACAAGGTCGACCCTAGAATCGACTCGGACCAATCCGGTCGCTATGCGGGCAATGCCGCCGGTGACTATGGTGGCAGTGGCCCCGAAGGAGTTGCGGGCCCACACAATTCTCGTCTAGCCAACGCTGCTGATCCTCGTACGTCTCATCTGCTCTAGTCTTGAATTTGATATTAACTCCAATGTAGGCGTGGACAGTGACCGAGACGGTAGCCGTACCGCTGGAAACACCTACGGTAGCTCTGGCACTGCCGGAACCACGGGTTCCGGATACGCTCCCGCAAGCACCACAGGTACAACAGGCACTACGGGTAGCAATTTCGGTGGCTCCACTGGAGGCACAGGGTACGGCACAACCGGTACTACTGGAACTACCGGTACCACTGGTGTTACTGGTACCCACGGAACCCACGGAACCCACGGAACCCACGGCACTCACGGCACCCATGGTACTACCGGCACTCACAGTACTCATGGCACAACCAGCACAACCGGCGCTGGTTATGGCACCGGAACGACTGGTACTCACAGCCAAGGTGTAACCGGAACGCACGCAGCACACTCCGGTCCGGGTCCTGCTCCTGGCACTGCCGGTCCCCACAAGAGCGATGTCGCAAATAAGTTAGACCCACGAGTTGATTCAGACCTCGACGGCTCCAAGACGTTCGGCGGCAACAAGACTTACCAGTCGTAAGTACGCATTTACCGCCTCACAACTCTGCTTTCGACTGCCTTTTTTGTGTTGGAATGAGAATTAGTTAACGATTTCCGGAAGTGGGAACTACGCTACCAAAGATCCTACGGACGCTGCTCAGGTACCCCCTTCTACTTTGCGACAACACATCGGCGAGCCTGTGGTCGAACATGGCGATCATAAGCATGGACACAACCACAGGAACAATGCAGCAACTGCGCAGGAGGGTCATAGGGGCTTGTAAGAGTGAACAGCTTAATTGACAACGGGACGAAGGAATGATGCTACGGACATGATTGTATACTACCTACCTAGCCCACTACAAAACTAAGAAAAAAAAGTGAAGATATTTGATGAGTCTTAAAATTTTGCGCTCTGTGAAATGAAACGATTCCCTAATGACACCTAACTCTTGGCAAATCAAACTATCGATTCATACTAAGATGCGACATGAAGAATAAATGAGAAAGGAAAATGTCTTTGCGTAAAATCGTAATATATTCGTAAGCCCATGTTTTCTATTTCGTAAAAACTCCCAACATGTGAGGAACGACGCCGTACCACTGCTCAATTGGAGGCTGCGCGACGTCGATGTTCTCCCAAGGACCCGCTTCCCGAATCGTCTTCTCCGTCGGCCGGCACAGTAAACAGCCGCCGATAAAGTGAGGCCAGAATACATTAACCAAGCCTGTCGAAGCAATTGTTAGTACGGCATGTCATCATAAGCTTACTTTCCCCCCTCCCCCCTTTTCCCCACCCACCAAATCCCACACAAAAACCCGCAAT